>JAWNNJ010000299.1:0-39742 GCA_035045125.1 Hypselothyrea guttata
TAAATAAATAAATAAACGACAACTTTACGCCCAATATCAATAAAACCCACATAACCATAACAAACATATTTTTATATCCTGTTTAAACACAAAAAGTTTAATAACAAGCATTATATTTAACACAGAATGTTGTTATTATATATACTCTCTTCTATTATATTTAACAATCCTGAAAAGCGCATTGAAATCGGTTAATAAACACAGGAGATATAATCTACGCAATATTACAGGCGTTGCATCACCCGCTCCTTGGCAGCTCAGCCATTAAAGCTGGCGTACGTTGAAAGAAGAAGCATTGCTGCTGCGCTTCGTGTGACAGGTTTATAAAATTTAATTTAAAATAAAGGGTACAGGGTATTCTACAGTAGGGCCCGTCCGACTGATATGCCCCGTCAAAATTTTTCTGTCCGGTTATCTGCATGATCCATCGATATTCTTAACTATTAGATCTACGAGTTATACTATTCCAAATAACAATGTTCCATGTTCAATATTTCGCTTCTTATTCAAACTTTTAAGTTAAATAATACGCTAGTTATGCGGGTTTGATTGATTTTAGGACGGGAGAGGGCGTGGCATCCAAGATTTTAAATAAACTTTATCGGCATATAGTATATACACATACCTGCGTATATCTGCTCTAGCTCCTATAGTTTGTCAGATGAACATGTCTATATCAACTGTACTTTGTGGGTTATGCCACGCCTCCTTCTGCCTGTTACACACATTCTCCCAAAGTTATAAACCTTGTTTTAACCCATTTTCAAAAATTGACTTGCTATTCAGTGCGTTAGATTTGCTATTCAGTGGGGTTCCGATCTTTGAATGCATTGAATGAATATTTTTTACTCTGTATTACAAGTATTACACAAATGGAGCATCTGGTTGTCAATCTCGGATGCAAATTGCGATTCCCCGAGCTGCGAATCGCGAGTTGTGACAAAGATGCCGCAAGTTAATCATAATCGAATTACGTAGTATAAATCTTCAATCAACATGGGGATGATATTACTGAAAGCCAGTGCGGGTTGGTGAGGGGTGTTAGGGTGTGTACATATAGATACATCGGGCATGGGACGTGGGGCATGCGCTGCATGGATGTCTCAGTTACAGTTACAGTCAGTCTCAGTCTCAGTCTCAGTCGGTATCATATTATTGCCATGGTGTGGGTGAGATTGCGGTCGCGGTGTGTGTGTGTGTGTGTGTGTGTGTGTGTGTGTGGGTGTGATTAAGTCGCTCTGTTATGTTAGCTATCTCTCTCTCTTTCTCCTTACGCTTTATTCGCGAGTTCACAGCGCATATAATGACGGTACACCCCTACATATATACATGCATCCATATACATATATAAATACCAAGCATCATATATACATACAGTAGAATCCGGTTATAACGACGCCGCTTATAGCGTCCGTCCGGTTATTGCGACGAAAACTCGATGGTTTGGTTGGTCCCCATACAAACTTATATGAAACGGCCTCCGCTTATAACGACTCCGCTTTTAGCGACAAACCGCTTATAACGACGAGATTTTTCAATTTCAATTCAATTTTTCATTTCAATTCAACCGGATATTGCGACGTGCCGAACAAAAAAAAAAATTTTAAAGAGGAAAATTTGATTTCTTTAACAATGCTAAAAGAAGCAAACAAAATCATGGATTTTGTGTTTTTTCAATACGAAAAAGAAACAAAATCATGGATTTTGTCTTCCGGATATAACGACGTCGGTCCCTTGAAAGTCGCTATAACCCGATTCTACTGTATTAAATTTTTTGTTTTGATTAAAAAATTAATTTGTTTTATTTTAAAACCTATTACGAACATGACATCCATAATATAAAAAAAAAATTTTTTTTGTTCCTTTCGGATAGTGCGTCTGCCGGATATAACGACGTAAAATCGTCGGTCCCTTGAATGTCGCTATAACCGGATTCTACTGTATATACATACGTGTAAATACATATATGAGTGTGTGCGTGAAAAAAAACCGCTTGTTAATATTTTTGTCGCTAACATAATTATTTTGTCTTTATGCGACAACTTGCTGTTGTCATCGTCAAACAACACGAGCCACTTGCAGTTGGATGCACGGCTACGGGATACCCTATGTGAAAACCAAATGAACAGCATAATGAAATTGCACTTATTTTATGTTCAACCCTATTTTATATATTTTTTTTTGTTTTTATAGAAATGTTTTTAATTTTAACCTTGAAAAATGGGTTCATAAAATAGGGGTTAATACCTTTACCAGCATGTATGCGACACCCAGAAGGAGGCGTGGCAGACCCCACAAAGTGACAGATTTTATATATTATTTTTTGAATTTAATATTACCTTTTATATTTCTTTAATTTTATTTAAATTAATTCAATATCAATTTTATATAGCTTAATTTTAATTTTAGAATAACTTAATTGACCGCTCAAAGTCGACATTCAAATAAATAAATGATTAAAAATATACATATATATTCTTGATCAGGACGATAGCAATATCAGTTTGTCCGTGTCTTGCTATAGGTCGATGGTAGATTCAACGCGCAGATCAAGTTTATTTTAAATCTTGGATGCCACACTCCCTTTACGACCGATCAATAAAATCCACTTAGCGTCGTATTTTTTAACAAAAAACTGTTGAATAGCAATAACATTGAACATAGAAGGAGTTACTAACGAAACAATCGTTAAATCAAATGTAACCCTTGTTGCAACATTTTGAGATTTTAAAAAATTAATAATTAATTGATTTCATTAGCTGTGTTAGAAATTGCTACATTACAGTAATAGTATACCATAAAATAAAAAAAAAAACAATTTTATATATTTAAAAAAAAATTAGCCAAGTTTAGGGCATAAATTAGTCCAAGCAACCACTCTGTTTTGGTCACCTACAATGGGTACAGGGTATACAGAAAAAGAAACAGAAGCATCAGCAACAACAACAACAACAACAACAACAACAACGCTATTAGCATACAAACAAAACGATAAGAAAGCGTGAACAAGTGTGCGAGGGAGACAGCCAGACTAAAGGTGGCAAGCGCAAACGCGAGTGAGCGAGCCAGCAGCAAATGCTTAAGTGGTAGAAACGAGACACGGCAACGGCCGTCTCTGATTGGTGCTGAGCACATGCTTCGCCTTGATGCTGATTGGCGGAATGCCCAATGCGTGTTCATTGCGTTTGTCTCTCGCTCGCTTGCTCTCGTCGTCTCGTCGTCTCGTCGTTTCGTCGTCTCTCTAAGGCCAAGGCGAAGACCAAACACGTCAGAACTTGCTTAGAAATACCAGAGCAATATGTGGGCTGCATTAATGAATGCTACAATTAAATAGTGCAGTTAATTATGTTCAAAATATTTGATTAAAAACTAACAATCACAACAATCGAACTATCAAAAGTCAACTTTTCACACCCGCCACCCGCTTGCTTTCCCATCTTCTACACTATGCAGCAGCAGCAGCAGCAGCAGCAGCAGCAGCAGCAGCATCAGCATTTGCTGAGAGGTTTTGGGTTCTCGGTTTTCCGGTTCGTCTTCATTGGCTCGCGCTCAGTGAGTCAGAATGCGGAGTCGGGCAGTTGCAAAGTATCCGCAGTCTGTTGTGGTTGGGCGGGTGTTGCAGCAGAATAAGGACCAAGGACACGACGCGCACACGCACACGCACACGCACACGCACACTGCTACAGATACAGATACAGATACAGATACATCTGAGCATCTGTAGAGTTGCACAGAGAGGCATAGGAAGAAGAAGCATGCACGTATCACAGGCGTACGCGTGTAGACAGAGATAAGAAGTAAACCGTGCGCAGGATCTCTCTGCGGCTGACGGCAAACAGTGCGGAAAAAATGGTCGCAGATATTTCACGGCATTGAAAATGAAACAAAAAACCGAAATGTGAAATGTATAATAAGTAAAACAACAGCGACAGCAACAGCAACAGCAACATCGAGGACGATGAGGACGGTGAAATATTTGTACATTCAAAAATAAAAAGCAGAAAAAGAGAAAATACAAATACACTCGTTATGTGCATACAAAAGCAAAGATAGAGAGCAGAAAATTGCCCAGGCGAATTCGAATTCGGGCAGATATCGTCAGAGCCAGGCCAAAACGAAACGCTTCAAACCGGAATCGCGGCTTGCCAATTCCCACTCTGCGTATGTTGTGGTTGGTTTTATCGATAAGTGCTGCTGCTATCGTTATCGTTATCGTTATCAATATCGTTATCGTTGTAGTTATCGGTCGTGTCCATAAGGTTCTGTCTATATTAATATCTGTGCCAAAAATCCCTCATAGTATGTGCATCTAGTGTCTGTGTTTTACGGATATTCCAAAATTCCACAAATTTAAACATTCATTGATGTGTGTTATTCATAGCAATTTATTGCTGCACAACTATGGATCTATCCACCGCGTACCGTTACAATCAAAACATGATGGAGTACTACACATGTAAGTCCCTAGGCCAATTAGTATCGAAGCCGTCAGCAATCAGTGATGAATCGATAATAATTCATGATCGAAAAGAAAACAATCTACAAGCCATGTCAAAAAGAAAAGATCGAAATGCAGATCAGTCAGACGGAAGGCTACAGTCGGACACAACCGACATAACCGACAGTGGGAGACCCTGTATTTTGTATTTCCATAATCACAGTGGCAATTTATACGATTATGTCCAAACCACTTCCCCCCTCTGTCCAGTCGAGCAATATGTCTGTTGCATAGCTTCTCTATTTCTTGTCCGATCATAATTCAAATTATAACCTATACATCCCAAATTACAATAAGATTTACAGCTATCGCTGCACTGTCTATGTGATTTGTAATTTTTCAAAGTGCAGGGTCTAATTATTTTTATACCCTGAACCCATTGAAAAATGGGAAATACAGGGTTATTTTACCTAAGTCTACCCTCGCTCTGTCAATTCTCAATTATTTTTATTCTTTAATTCATTTTCATATACCAAGTAATAAACTTACTGCTGGGCATGGACCTTGCTTTATTACTGTCCTGAAAATCGTCACAACAATCAATCGGCGATAGAACAGTTAATTTTTTAATAGAGCTACAGTTGAACGTAACCGACAGTAATAGACCCTGTACTTTGTGTTTTCTTCGCATCGACGGATACTTTTATAGGCTACATACATGCCAAACTACAAGTTTGTAGCGCTATTATTGTGGCTGCTGTGGCGCTTTTTATTTTCGCCTTCAGAAGGAGGCGTGGCAGACCCCACAAAATATATCGCTCTTATAACTCAAAAAAGTGCGTTTCGGGATAAACGCATTTAAAGTTTTCAAGCGCCGTGTATCTCCATACAAGGTGGAGCGACATATTCTCTTCTCCCGCTGTGAGTATTGAAGATAGGATAATGAAATTTTGACACAAGATAGATTGATATCCAACGAACATTACTGCATCATTAACTCAAAAATCGCGTTTTTTGAGTTATGACACTCTTCTAGTAAACGAGCGATATATTCTTGATCAGACGACAAGCCGAGTTCATATAGCCATGCCCGTCTGTCCGTGTCTGTCTGTCTGTCTGTCTGTCTGTTTGTCTGTCTGTCCGTATGAAACCATATTCGGGACTTAGGTTCTCCTATTTCGTAAGCAGCACGAGTTTGTTTTAGATTTTGGAATTCTCCCCCCCCCCCCCCCCCCCCCTTCCCCCGCAAAAAGCTGCTGTAGCCACAGTTTTAAAGCTATTGATTTGTAATTCAGGATTTAACTAGTTTACAATATTCTCTATCGACCCTGTGAATTTTTTTTCGATCGGATAAGAAACAACGAACATATGCCACAGACAATTTGCCGCACTAAGCAGAGAGGGGGTGGTGTGTCTTGCCTACGTGGGTAGCTTAGTGTGAGTGCCTCTGATTGTGTTTGTAGGTACATATAGTAGTAGTAGTAGTAAAGTAAAGGGTCTTCTACTGTCGGTTAAGTCCGAATGTAGCCTCCGTCCCACTGATCAGCCCCGTCTATATACATATTTTAATAAGTTTTAGGGATAATATTATTCCAGTAATTATATTATCAAATAACGTTTTAGTATTCGCGAAAAGGCGTTGAATTTTTTCTTAACTAAGGTAAATCTATCCAAGAGACTGCAATGCAACTGGCTGCAAGCTGGCGTTAAATGGAATGAAATTGACTAACAATACGAATTGACAGAAAGCAAAAATAAAAGAAGTGATTTAAAATAACGCTGCAACGAGGGTTCGGTTCAATTCGGTTCCAAACAGAGGGACATATGTATCTATAGAGTGTGTCTATTGGAAGTCAATAGATACTTCATTAAATGACAATCGCATTCGCCATTTGGCATTCATCCATAGAGACAAATGCTCTTTGTGTAACTCATACCCCGCTGAGCGCAATACTTCTATGCTTCCCTAAAAGAATGCGACCCTATTCGAGGCTGGACCTGGACCCTATTTTGATGTTGAACTGCAATATCTATACCGTTAGCAAAAACTATTGATTAAAGACACATGCCACTCGAAGAAAATCATACTAAATACATTTTCTAAATTTTGTTTATGTTTTAAACGGATGAGAAAACTACGAATTCTGTACTCATATATAATATACCAAGGCACTATGGGGCATTTGACCAGTTTGGATGGAATTAATGTATTTTTTAAAAGTATGAAATTTATCAATGTTTTACTGTTATCGTATTAAGAATAGACCACACTCTTATGTTACATACGCCAAATGTTAACTTAACAGCCCACTGTTAAAATAACAGCTGTTAAAGTAAACAGTTGCAAGCGGTCGGCACTTGTTTACATATGCTCTGGTTTTGTAGTACAAGTTTAAGTTCGTAATTCTTGAAATAAAAGCCATTTACAATTTGTTTTTGAAATGGATGTTCATTATTCAGGTTTGTTCTACATGTTGCTACTAATTTGGTACTTAATTTGTGCATGTATTGCGGATAATATGTAAATTTAGCAAGTGGTGTTCACGTATATATTTTTTTAAGAAAGTTGAACTTTGAATAGATCTACAAAAAAACGTTCCAACCAGATCCGTAATTGACTATATGCATGTTGTAGCTTGATTAATTCCTAATTTAATGCATCTAGTCACTAACTGCGCTTTGCTGCGCCCCAGTGAAAAATTTTGTTTTCTAGCTGGCAACCTATGGGATTGTGGCGTACGTTATCGTATGACAGCGCTCTCAGGGCGCTCACTCAAAAAATTGTTTTTTTTTAATAACTTTTTTGTTTACCAACCGATCTTGCTGAATTTTTCACCATATATTTATATGGCTCTAAACTATGCATATCCAAAATTATAAGCTCACGCGTTTAAAAATGTGGGAGTTATAGCGTATTAATTTATTTTTACAGGATTTTGGGGCGGAAGGGGGCGTGGCACTAAAAATTTTAAATACACAAATTTTTTGTATGCTTTATACCTACCAATATATTATGCAATTGTGTAGAAAAAGGATTCGCAAGTGCAGGATATTGGTATCCTTACCCCTTAAAAAGGGCGGTACCACGCCCACTTCTTTAAAATAAATTTTGTATTACCTCATAAGCCCAAATCAAAAAACCAAATTACAAAATGTTGCTTCGTTCTCGAGTTATTAATTAATTCCACCCAAACTGGTCAAATGCCCCATAGTGCAAGGGCATAATGTAAAGCTTAATGCAAATCTTTGCCGATCCCACAATATATATACGTTTACTCCAGCTCAGTTGATAGATTAATATTAAACTAAAAACATTTTTAGATATGCTTGATGGCTGTACTTTGAAAAATATATTTCTTTGCTCTATATTTATAAACGCGTTAGTAATATTTCAACGAAGAGCATATTGACAATTGCTGATCCATTTACCATATGTAATACTTTAATAATTAAATTTCACATAGTGCATCGAGCCCTTCCCGCAAAGAAATCGTAACCAACATTTTTATGCGATTTAGCCATGTCCGTCTGTCTGTCTGTCCCTCTGTCTGTATGAACGCGTCGATCTCAGCAACCACAAAAGATAGAGCTGCCGTTTTAGTTGCTATTGGTAGGTAACTATCCTACGCAGATAAAGTTTATTTCAAAAATTGGATGCCACGACCCCTTTACGCCCAAAAATCAATAAAACTCACACAACCTCGTGTTTTTTTAACATAATAAGTTGAACAACAAGCGTAATATTGATCATGGAATGTTGTTGTTCGGAACATATACTCTCTTTTATTAAAATCGGTTAATAAACACAGGAGATAGTACAATAGCCTTTTTAACATTATTTCTAGTGCCAACTCTGTGCCTCTACTAAGATGGACACTTCTGCAACACCTTGCCCGTAGATATTATTTAGTTTTGTTTAACACAACATCATCTATTTCAGCCTGTCAAATATATCGTAATTGCCACATTTGGTGCGAATTTCGCGTGTTTTCATCGCTCTTTATCGGATCGTTATGCAATTCGCAGCATCGGAGGTCATAGACTACGTACATGCCACATCTTGAATCGTTAGCTGTAAAACTGTTGCTAAATTGGTTTTTCGGTTAGCGGAGGAATGAGAGGAGTTATCAAAAAACCGAAACAAACTTGGTCTGATTGCTGCATAGGAGAACCTAAATACCAATAAATTGTATTTCTAGCTTGTATAGTTTGCAAGATCCAAGTGACTTCTCTGTCTGTCCCATCTTCGCTGTTTCTTTTCCGTTCGTAATGTAATTCACAGAATTGATGGATAATGCCATCGGCTGCGTACATGCCAAATCCCAAGTCTTTAGCTTTTAAATTGTGGTTGTAGTGGCACTTACATACATTTATAAAAAAAAGTTGTTTGCTACATAACTTCGCTGCTTCTTATCCGATCGTTATGTAATTCACAGTATCGACGGATACTTTTATAGGGTACATACATGCCAAATTTCTGTAGTCTGTAGCTCTAATATTGTGACTGCATACATACATTTTGAAAAAAATTGTCTGTTGCATATCTTTGCTATTTCTGTTTCAAATCACAACAAATTTTGTGCATCGGTGGAAAATGCTCTTGACAATGTAAATGCCAAATTACAAGTCTGTAGCTTTAATATTGTGGCTTTAAATCTTAGTTGTAGTTGTAGTTTTTTGATAATTCGCGAAGGAGGGAGGCGAGATATCAAAAATCCCAAACAAACTTGATCTGCGCACGATATTGGGCAACCTAAATCCCAAAAAGTGGTGACTATAGCTGTTATAGTTGCTGATATGACAGGGCAGAGGGGTGGGGATAAGCTTACCCCATGCGTGGGCTTAGTGTATGTGTACGACTGTAGCCTCCCGCCTGACAGATCCGCTATGGTGTCATCACAGGTTTCATTATTTAATGACAAATTCATAATATATTTATTATACCCTGTACCCATTGAAAAATGGGAAATACAGGGTTATTAACTTTGTCAGAATGTATGTAACAGGCAGAAGGAGGCGTGGTAGACCCCACAAAGTATATATATTTTTAATTTTAAAATACTTATAGACCAGATAACAAACCAAAAACGTTTCTAGCTTGCGCAAGTTGGTTTAGCTACAATATGAAGCATTATAAAATTGGAATTTCTTGATGTCAGCGCAGCTTTAAATCATGTGTAGTACATAATTAGTGGTAAAACTCACACACATAAGTGCAAGAAACTAAATGATCTGTAGACAACCCCTACCCTAAGTAGTATTTCTGCGTAGTATGTTTATCATTACGAAAGAATTCTTTAGATCAGTTAAAGGCGGCAGCCCTCTTTGTGGTTGTCTGTGCATG
This sequence comes from Hypselothyrea guttata, assembly GCA_035045125.1. Classification (NCBI taxonomy): domain Eukaryota; kingdom Metazoa; phylum Arthropoda; class Insecta; order Diptera; family Drosophilidae; genus Hypselothyrea; species Hypselothyrea guttata. Next base: position 9,783 of record JAWNNJ010000299.1, read on the forward strand.
AATTTTAATGCATCGACTGTTTCAGTATATCGCCTGCAGAATTTTTAAGAAGTCGAAGTCTGAGTAGTTGTATATATTATATGAAAATCGTGTAATTTGGGTCTTATTTTTGGATGACTTTATTATACACTATAGTATTTTTAAACAGATCAAAAGAGTCTATTAATTTATTGTAAGTGTTAAACGTGGGTAACATGGGTAACAGGCAGATTAAGGCGTGGCAGACGTACGCGTTTAATATAAAATAACTGTAAAAAGGAAGCGATTTTTTTTCTAAAAGGATTAACATATAGCATTTCATTAGCTCTTTCATTGGTGGTAAGATTGATTTTGGCTAACTTTTCATTTTTAAGAAAATTGAAAAATTCAAGTGATTTTTTACGGGACAAAAACGGTAGTGGCATGTGAGGTCAACCAATTCAATCGCCATTTTCAGCGAATCAAGTTGCAGTATTTTAATGCAACAAATTTTAAACTTTTGTGCATTGATGCCTCTTCAAAATGATTATGATTTTTTTCAAAGACGACTTGCTTTTTTTTTAATTCAATTTAAAACAGGGTATAAAAAAAACAAACTGATCATTTTACACAGGACCTTTTTTATGTATGTTTTTGTTATTGTTGTTGTTGGAAAATATTTAAGGAAAAAATGGTAAAAATGTTTTTAAATTAACAAAAACTAGTGCAGTTATTTATTTTTACATAACAGGAGTGATTTTGAAAACAAATGACAGAGCATGATGCTTCTGTTTGAGAAGCTGTTTTCAAAACAAAATATATGGACGGGGCAGATCAGTGGGACGTAGGCTACAGTCGGGCGTAACCGACAGTAGCAGACCCTTTACTTTCCTTCTACTACTATATGTACATACAAACACAATCAGAGGCACACACACTAAGCTACCCGTGTATGCAGGGCACACCACCCCCCTCTGCCTAGTGCGGCAAATTGTCCGTTCCATTATTTCCCAGTTTCTTATCCGATCGGAACGAAATTCACAGGGTCAATAGAAAATGTCATAAGCTAGTTACGTATCAAATTACGTCAATAACTTTAAAGATGTGGCTGCAGTAGCTTTTTGCGGTTTGCGGGGAAAGGGGGGAAGGTATCCAAAATCCAAAATAAACTTGATCTGCTTACTGAATAGGAGAACCTAGATCCCGAATATGGTGTCTCTAGCTCTTATAGTTGCTGAGATCTAGGTGTTCATACAGACGGACAGACGGACGGACGGACGGACGGACGGACGGACATGGCTATATCGACTCGGCTTGTCGTCCTGATCAAGAATATATATACTTTATGGGGCGTGGCACGCCTTCTTCTGGGTGTTACACACGTTTCCTCTTTGCACTAAGTTAATAGACCTTTTTTACTTTTTAGACTCTTTACCCGTCGAATATTTTAAGAACTATAATTGATTATAATAGATATTTTCTAATTTTTTTAAATTTGAATATTTCTTAATGCTAAAAATGTTAAAAGTATAATTTTTAAGAACTATTAATTTTTTGGCCGCGGTGGACCTTTCTGTGGAAATGCCCATATATCGAGCCCTTTCCTAAGCGCCTAAAGCAAATTTTACAGGATAAGATTTTTTTCACAAGAACGCTTGATATATTCTTAATGAGGACGACGAGCTAAGTCGATGTTGCCTCTCTGCCTGTTTAAACGCGTCGATCTAAGACTATATAGGAGTAGAGAAGATTAAATTTATTTCAAATATTGCATTATGCGTTTTACAGATGGTTGTTATTTAGAATATTTAGTATATATTGATTTAGCTGTTGTGAAAGAAATGCAGTCGCCAAAGAAATTAAAAACGTAATAAAAAAGTGTAAATTAAAGTTAGAATGTAATATAAGATTAAGATACCTGTCCAAAAAAGTTATAGAAAATAAAAAATCTCGCTGGCTATCGCCCGCAAGACATGACAGTCGGGCAAGCCCGACTGTCTTATACCCTGTACCAAAGATCAGCCTTGCTATTACAGTATTCTATTTAAAATATATTTTGAATCTAATTCAATATATATTCCGAATACCAACTTTCTATGTTGAATAAAAATATTTTATTTATATTATTTCGCCGCTCGAATCCGCTAACGATTAATAAATATAATCCATACCCAGGGAACACTACGAGGAGGGCAATGGTATATCGGGATATTATTATATGTAGCATAGCCTACATATCAAAATTGAATTAAATTAAATTTAAAAAAAAGCAAATAACTTTAATTAATCATAATTCTTTCAAAATTAAACCGATATAATTGAAATTTGCAAAATTGGTAGATATTAATCATCTCCACAGTTCGTAAAAGAAAGAATTTATTTATATAGATTTATATGTCTTAAATTTGTCAATGTATTGTATTTGTGGCCATTGTTCGCGGTAGGGGCGTGGTATCCAAAATTGGGAACAAACTTGTTCTGCGTATGGTATACACCTGTCAAAACAGACCAAAACGGCTGCTCTAGCTCTTATAGTTGCTGAGATCGACGCGTTCATACAGACGGACAGACGGTCAGACAGACAAACAGACAGACAGGGCTAAATCAACTCGGCTCGTCCTCCTGATCAAGAATATATATACTTTTTATACCCGCCTCCTTCTGCCTGTTACATACATTCTGACAAAGTTATTAACCCTGTATTTCCCATTTTTCAATGGGTACAGGGTATAAAAATAAAATATAATAATTAATTTTAAACATGCCAACGCCAAGTTGGTAGCAGACCTTTCCACCAGTAACGGTGAGGCTCTGTAAGAATGCCTCATCAACTACGAAGATAAGGTGCAAGGCAGTATCAGTTACACTGCGCTGCGCCACCTTCCGCTGCTTAGTTGAGAGAGAATTCTATGCCTCAGGTACTCCGAACCTTCTCGTTCGCCAGGACCCAACTGCCTCCTCCGAGCGGACCATGGAGTGTGCGGGAGGCTCGAATAGGTGGCGTTTTTTCAGCCTTAAGATCCTCAGCTCTGCTCAGAGAGCAGCTTAAAAAAGCCTCTTCACGCAATAAGTGAACTTTATGTAGGCAATCTTAGGTTTCAGATGCAACCCCTAGAGCTGCGTGCCTGCATCCGAAAGACCTGATTTCTGGGAAATCACGCTGGATGCGCCATCTCTGCTTCGGAGCCGGAAGACAATTCCTTGATTGACCGATGCAGGATCGGAGACCTGCGGAATGATAGCACTAGCCAACTCATTTGCCAGGGGAGTCCCCATAGGTAACGTGACCAATTAAGGGAGGTAGCTGGCAGCCCGGTGGTTGCACTGCCATCTACTTATGGGGTCGGTCACGCCTCCTTCTGTCTGTTACATACATTCTGTTAACGTTATTAATCCCATTTTTCCTATTTCATATACATATATACTTATTATATACTTTTATTTCACAAAACACGAAAAAAGTTAGGTCAGATTTGCCAAAAAATAGAACAATACAAAAGCACAAATAAACAAAGACCCATCAAATAAAACAAATATTGCAACAAAATATTTTATTTTAGACACATCCAGAATTATTTTGCATCGAAATTTTTTTAAATAGATTAATTAAATCTTACTTAATTGTTATCTAAAATGTGCGTTTATTTAACGTGCGAACAATGTACTTATATAATAATAATAATACTTAATCAAGTAGGGCACTAATTTTCATTGAAAGTCTATGATATTTAATTGCTCCACATATAAATTTAATCGCAATAAAATATGGATTTTCCGCAACTCTAGAAACAATATTAGATTCTTGCAAAAATTTTTGATTTTGGCACCAGTGTGCAGTGACACGAAAAAACAGTCCATTCAAAACTCTAGTAGTAACTACAATGACAATGGAATATTGTAACAGGTAGGACGCTGTGCTAAGAAAAGACTATTTATGCCCATGAATACAATATTCGACATAATTATGAGAAGTCTACCTCTGCACACTTGTCCCAATGCCAAAATTTGTTGCTGAAATTGGAAAACGGAGATATAGACCTTAAACTTGGTGCACTAACTGGCTATTGGATATGCAAAGCCTTAGCAAAAATGTTGCGCGATCGGACCACGCCTTCATTACCGCCCTATATAATCATGAGCGTTGTTGGCCTTTTGATGTTTAGGTCAGTTTTTCTTGTCTCAAATTTAAGTATTTTAGACAAATTAAAATTAATTGATATAACTAAATTTAGTTCGATACTAAGTTGCTGGAAAATTTCGTTGAAATACCAATTTTCGCAAGATACGATTTCCCCACCGAGTACATCATTGCTTACTGTTTGGAATTAGTTAATCAATTTTGTAAAAACACATAGAACAAAAAATAATATTTAAGTGAAAACGTCGCGAGAATTGAATTTAGCCTCCCTAATAACAAAATATGCCATTTGTGTGACAACGTCAAATAAACTTAATTAGGCATAAATTAAATTGACGGTGAAAATAAGGTATGTGTTTGATGTTGAATTTTATAATAAAATAAATAAATAGGAACAAAATTGTTATGATATTTATATGACAACACAAAGCACTAAACAAGTTAGGTAGAGAGGTAAATCAGTAATCGAAACCCAGTTAAAATTTAACCCCGTTTAAGTTAAATCTAGAATAGAATTGACCGTAAAAGAGAAGTGTATGGGCAATAGCTTGGGGGTCATTAAATTATTTGGATCATCGAAGGACCTTTCAGATCGGGAGCATATTATATTTATCTATGCTGAAAAACGTATTGAATTAATAATCCCATAAAAGCGTGCTTCAGGAAAGAGAAAGTAAGAAGATACATTGCTAAAATGTTGAGAATCAGAGTGTGAATTAATAGTCTGTGAATGTTCCCGCATGGGTACAATACCCATACAATACACCTAATTAAATATACTTAAAATAATATTTTGTGATTATGTGTTTACTCAGGTCACGGCGGTGTAAACCAACTAGGAGGCGTATTCGTAAATGGTCGCCCTTTGCCCGATGTAGTACGCCAGAGAATCGTGGAGTTAGCCCATAATGGTGTCAGGCCTTGCGACATATCAAGGCAATTACGAGTGAGCCATGGCTGTGTTTCAAAGATTTTATCCAGGTAAGTTATTCCTGAATTTTGGTCTATTTATATAACAGCATAATCCCCGTATTGTACCCTTAAGTCTGGGATACTAGGTTACTAAACAGAATAAAATTTTCGAATCTAATTAAATGGGAAGTTAAATATGCCTTTTTAATTTCTTGTAATCTGTACATAATTGACGAAATGGGAAAATGTGTTTAGCTTTAACAAAAATATTGACAGAATTTCAATACCTTGTTTTCTGTTAGTGTAAAAATCAGGGACTACATAAAATAGTTATGATAATATTTGGACGGGACAGATTAGTGGGACGGAGGCTACAGTCGGACGTAACCGATAGTAGAAGACCCTTTACTTTGCCTATATGTACTCACAAACACAATCAGAGGCACACGCACGAAACTACGCGCATATGCATAGCACACCTGTGGCATATCTTGATTGTTTCTTATCCGATCGTATCCCAATTCACAGCGATTGAAAGTACTATAAGCCACAAGCATGCCAAATTACAAGTCCATAGGTTTTAAACTGTGGCTGCAGTAGCTTTTTGCGATTTGCTGTGGAAGAGGGGAGGTATCCAAAATCTAAAACAAATTCCTGCTGCTTACTGACTAGGGGAACGTGAATCCCGAATATGGTGTCTCTATCTCTTGTAGTTGCTGAGATCTAGATGTTCATACAGATGGACAGACAGACGGACAGACAAACAGACAGATAGACGAACAGACGGACAGACGGGCAGACGGATATGGCTATATCGACTCGGCTTGTCCTCCTGATTAAGAATATATATTCTTTGTGGGGGTCCGCGACGACTCCTTCTGCCTGTTACACACATTTTCTCTTTGCACTAAGTTAATAGACCCTTTTTACTTTTTTAAAGTAAAGGGTCTAAAAATGGAAGCCCAAGAATGCCATTAAGAGAAGTGGGGAAAAATATACACACTAGTTATTTTTGTACGCCAAATTCGAAAATATGGTAAACTTTTTTTTCCTAATTAGATAATAAAAATAAAAAATTCTTATTAAATTTCAATTTGTATAAAAAATTAAACCATAACATTTGCAACTTTTATTAAAAAAAATTTAAAATAAAAATTACTTGTTTTGAAATATTGGTATTTGTGGCTGCTGTGGCACTTATAGTTTGCGATAGCTATAAAGCTATTGAGTTTTTTGCGATTTTCAGGGGAAGGGGGAGTAATAAAAAATCTAAAACTAATTTGATTAACTTGATACGCCATTGGAGAGCATTCATATTAAAAATTGTGTTTTTAGCTGTTAGAGCTTGTGATATCAAGTTGTTTATACGGACGGACAGACGGACATACGGACATGGCTCGTCGTCCTGCCTATTCCACACATTTCCTACTTAATTTGGTGTCGTTAAGTTATACTTTTCGAAAAGGTCTACAAACTTTTAAATTTTCGGTAGCCAAAGATTTTAAGTTTTAAAATTTCTTTTACTAAAAGTAGAAAGGGTTAATAAATAATAAACTCTAACTTATGTTAGCAAAATTATAAGTAAAAAATAAAGGCTTTACAAGTGATATAGACTTAGCTCATGTCTTATGATGATGATCCCAAACCACTTAAAATTCGCTTAGAATTTTATGCAATTTCGACTCCGGTTCGTAGGTTTAAAATCGGTTTGCAGATTTGTTTGTGCGCATGTGTGTGTATATAAGCATTGGTGTGACAGACATGTTTAAACAGGTTCGATTAAAAGCAGTAAACTGGGAAACTCGGTTCCACAATCTACAATACAAATGGGACAATAAATCTTTGCGGGTTTGCTGTGATGCATGTGTGTTTGCATGTGCATATGTGTGTACATCGAGACAGACCTAAACGATGGCTGACATCGAAAATTGTTTTTAATTGAAATGGTAAAATTGTTGGTTCCGTTTGAAAATGGTTGCATTAATCAAAGTGTGCGCGATTTAAAATGAACATTGCAAATGCAAAATGGCAAATGGCAAATGGCAATATAACGACGAATGTACAGGAACTGTGGTGGAATGTCAGTCAGTCGGATCTATATTTGCTTTGCTTTTTCTTATATTGCAGTGCACTAAGTTGTTCTATGCATTAAAGAAATTTAACAGGGTTTAAACTGTGGTACTGGACGGGGCAGATCAATCAAGCGGAGGCTACAGTCGGACGTAACCGACGGTAGGAGACCCTTTACTTTAAGTATATGCATTTACAAACACAATCAAAGGCAAACATACAAAGCTACGCGCATATGTATGGCAAACAAGCAGCAAATTGTCTGTTGCATATCTTCGCTGTTTTTTATCCGATCGTAAAACAATTCACTGCGTCGATGGAGAATGCCATGAACTGCAAGTCTATAGTTTAAAAACTTTGGCTGCATAGTTTCCGAGGCAAAAAAAATTTGCCTGCGCCGCTTCTTACGTTATTGAGCAGTCTATTCTCACAAGAAATTATGATGGGTGGCTATTTATACCAGGTATTTCATTATTATTAGGTTCGGGCGTTAATGCACTTCTCATAGTGTCATAAGGACCACAAGAAAAATGACATAAAGCCCGCGGGCGATATGACACTTTCAAAAGTGACAGAACGCCCGCGGGCGCTATGACACAATTTTTTGTGTAAAAAGTATATATATATTATATATATATATATAGTATATATATATATTATATATATTATATATTATATAGTATATATATATATATTCTTAATCACCGAGACGAGCTGCTTCGATTTAGCGATGTCCGTCTGTCTGTATGAACGCGTCGAACTCAGCAACCACAAAAGCTAGATCTGGCGTTTTGGTTGCTATTGGTAGGTAATTATTCTACGCAGATCAAGCTTGTTTCGAAAAGTGGATGATACGCCCCCCTTACGACCAAAAATCAATAAAACTCACACAACCTCGTGTTTTTAGACCCTTTACTTTAAAAAAGTAAAAGGATCTATTATCTTAGTGCAAAGAGGAAATGTGTGTAACACCCAGAAGGAGGCGTGGCAGACACCACAAAGTATATATATTCTTGATCGGGACGACAAGTCGAGTCGATATAGCCATGTCCGTCTGACGGTCCGTCTGTCCGTCTGTCTGGATGAACGCTGAGATTTCCTTAACTATAAATGCTAGAGAAGCCGTTTTTCTTGCTCTAGGTAGGTGTATTCAATGCCTCGCCCCCTTGACGCCCACCTAGCTCTTGCAAACTATAAGAGCTAGAAATAATAATATTTAGATTCTCCTATGGAGCAATCAGATCAAGTTTGTTTGGTTTTTTGATACCTCCTCTCATTCCTCCGCTAACCGAAAAACCAATTTAGCAACAGTTTTCAGTTTTAAAGTTACAGGTTTAAAGCTAACGTACGCAGTCTGTGACAATCCCTATCGATGCTGTGAATTGCGTTACGATCGAATAAGAAACAGCTAAGAAAACACAAGGTACACGGTCTACTACAGTCGGTTACATCCAACTGTAGCTCCGTCCTTACTGGTTTTCATTGAAATAGGTTTTAATACGAGCTCGCTTATTTACTCACTGGCTTTTAATTTCAGATACTACGAGACTGGTAGCTTTAAAGCCGGAGTCATAGGGGGTTCTAAGCCCAAGGTTGCAACTCCGCCTGTAGTTGATGCAATTGCGAACTATAAGAGGGAGAACCCAACAATGTTCGCTTGGGAAATACGTGATCGGCTGCTAGCTGAAGGTATATGCTCCCAAGACAATGTTCCCAGCGTATCATCAATAAATCGGTAAGCAACAAATTGATTTATTTTCTTTAAAGTTTAACCATTTTATAGCAATTTTAACAGAAAATGAACCCCACACCTCAGACATAATAAAGAGAGCATGATGAATAAGATATGCATAGAGATTAACGGTACAAGTAGCTTCTGGAAATAACTGTACCTTCATAGGGCACATGCCGTTTCTCATCAGTTGCATGTTTGCTTTCTATCATGCTGTTTCCTCTACTTCCGCATCCGTATCCGTTTCCGATTCTTTTCACATTCTATGTCCTTGGGTGCTGCTCTGGCGGACTAGGATCCGGGTTCTGGGTCTAGGTCCAAACGCACTGCTAATAAAAATATCTAAGTAGTTCTTAGCGTTCATAATTGCGGCACAATGCTTGACACACGACCACCGCAAAAGTCAGCTTCCTTTTCATGTTTCTGTGCGTCGTTCCCATCGTCATCATCGTCATCATCGTCATCATCATCATCATCATCATCATCATCATCATCATCAGTTGAAGCGACTTAATGTACGCACATCCACTCTAGCCATTATTCATTTTAGATGTTGATGTTGATGCTGCCAGCCGGCAGCTGCTCTCGAGAAGTCAGCGAGTATTATAAATTAGCTGCGATTCTTGGCACTGTGAATGAGTCGCATTTTGAGAGAGGTGACTAAAGTCCGAGCCTGAAAGTATGCCGCACTTGTTCGCAGCTAAAGCGTCGCGCCACAAGCTAGCTGGCAACTAGGGATTTGGTTGCAACCACACGCGGCACGTGCACCCATTCAAAATCAATTCGACGCGATGGATATGAAACGCATGCGTGTGGCGGGTGTCTGAGTCGCTGTCAGTATTACGGTCTGTCGTCTAGGTGATGATGATGCGTGATGAGTTATTCCAGGGATAATCAACATTAACTTGCCCTAATGCGACAATCAGTAATTCAATCATTTGAATGTTGGCCGGCGGCAGAGCAAAAACAAGCTGAGACAACATGTAGTCAATTCATCCCTTCGTTGCACTTGTTTTAGTGTAAATTTAGAATCGTAATATCCGATAGTACACCCAAAAAAATTATTTTTATTTCAGGATAGTTAAATATAATAGATAGATAGATAAGATAGTTTATGTTCTGAATAACAACTTTTAATGTTCAATATTACGCTTGCTAACTTTATATGTTCAAAAATTCCGAGGTTATGTGGGTTTTATTGATTTTTAGGCATAAGGGGGGCGTGGTATCCAAGATTATAATAATAAGAAATACCTATAGCAACAAAAACAACTGCTCTAACTTTTATAGTAATAGTACGAGTTTGTTTTGGATTTTGGATACCTCCCCCCCTTTCCACCGTAAACCGCAAAAAGCTACTGTAGCCACAGTTTTAAAGCTATTGACTTGTAATTTTTAGACCCTTTACTTTAAAAAAAAGTAAAAAGGGTCTATTAGTTTAGTGCAAAGAGGAAATGTGTGTAACACCCAGAAGGAGGCGTGGCACACCCCATAAAGTATATATATTCTTGATCAGGACGACAAGACGAGTCGATATAGCCATGTCCGTCTGTCCGTCTGTCCGTCTGTCCGTCTGTCCGTCTGTCCGTCTGTCTGTCTGTCCGTCTGTCTGTCCGTCCGTATGAACACCTAGATCTCAGCAACTATAAGAGCTAGAGACACCATATTCGGGATTTAGATTCTCCTATTTCGCGAGCAGCACGAGTTTGTTTTAGATTTTGGATACCTCCCCCCCTTCCCCCGCAAACCGCAAAAAGCTACTGCAGCCACAGCTTTAAAGTTATTGACTTGTAATTTGGTACGTAACTAGCTTATGACATTCTCTATTGGCCCTGTGAGTTTCGTTTCGATCGGATAAGAAACAGCGAAAATATGGAACGGACAATTTGCCGGACTATGCAGAGGGGGGGTGGTGTGCCTTGCATACGCGGGTAGCGTAGTGTGTGAGCCTCTGATTGTGTTTGTATGTACATATATTAGCAGTAGTAGTAAAGTAAAGGGTCTTCTACTGTCGGTTACGTCCGACTGTAGCCTCCGCCCCACTGATCTGCCCCGTCCCTATATTTTCTAATTGACCCTGTGAATTTCGTTTCAATCGGATAAAAAACAGCAAAAATATGGAACGGACATTTTGCCGCACTAGGCAGAGGGGGGGTGGTGTGCCTTTGACTGTGTTGCAAATGCATAAAGTTAAAGTAAAGGGTCTCGTACTGTCGGTTACGTCCGACTGTAGCCTCCGTCCCACTGATCTGCCCCGTCCATATATTTTTTTTAGATTTGCTGTTACTATTTATAACAACTTTTACAACTAATTTTTCTTATTATTATTTACATCGAGTACTGTAACTATAAACAAAGCTGTAGTTCTGTAATTCTTAGGTTAAAATCAAACTAAATTAGATTTGTTTATGTACTGTGGAGAGTTTTTCCTAGTGTATAAAAAAGCATACATAGAGATGCCATCAAGTGGCAATCGCGCATTCCCTGGACATACGCAACTCCCCCCCGTGGCCTGAACAGTCCCCAGAGAGAAGCACTTACAAAGTGACTTTCGCAGCACTCAACGTAGTAACTCTACTGAGTCAGGCCCCTTTTTCAGAACAAACAAATCGCGAACTCAAAACCTAAATGAACAATAGCGAAATGGCAATGCATAACACCACCAAAACAGAGCATCCCAAACATATGTCCCAATTGTGTTCACTGTCCAACTACTCAGAACCGACTATAGAAAAAGATGGAATTTTCTCCTCGCCCTCTCATTGCTTTGCTTAACCCGGTGTGATTTGCCCTTGTATTTTTAAATAATTTGATTTGATTCCGCTTGAGTTAGCCGCGGTGTTCTGTTGTCAATCTACAACCCCCAACCGAGGGGCATACGTATATACGTATACGTATACACTCACACAAGGTGCTCTTTTCTACTTGGCTTTGCGATTGGGCATGGGGCGGAGAGCAGAGCAAGTGCTTAACTGTCATGTGAATTAGCTTTTTAGACCATCTACTTGAGGTCTCAAAATCTCTATAGTTATTTTCTCACCTAAGGCTATTAAACCTGACTTAGGATGTAAAGCAAATACACCCGATGGCCACACCGTACCTCACCCTACCAAATTGTTCTTGATTCACGCTCCGTTTTTATCTCGACAACGAAATAGAAATAGAAATAGACAAGGCGAAAGGCCAAGAACAAAATTTGAATTTTTCCCCAAATGTCATAGATCAAATTGATGACCCTACATATGAGTATGTCTGCAAACAATCACATTCTGAAATCACAATAAAAAAAAAACATTGTCTTAAAGGTTGTTAATAACATGTTTTTACCCATTTCAAATACAGGGTACAAATCTTATCTTTCTTGGCGCATTTAGCAACAGTAATTTTAACTATCAGCGGTTTGTACTACTAAAAAGATATCCCACATAAGTCAGATTATTTATCAGCCCAATTAAATTTGCATCGGTCGAGGATTCTGTAAATAATACTACCAATTATCGTTTTGGTTTTATCTGTATTCAATCACACACAAATGTGGATGCGCAGGCAAACGTCCTTATGCATATATATGTATATTTTAATGTACACTGAATGTACATGTACATGTATGTATTTCTGACTTACATATCACTAAGCTCAGAGCTTTTTATCAAGCATAATTTAATTTTTAGTTAAATGAAACATTCGTATTTGCCATCAGAATCCATTTGGATTCCTATTTCGACAAAATGTGCATACATATGTATATACATAAACTATTAGTAAATTTGAAAGATCCGAAAAATTGGAATTTATTTTAAATTTAAACCGAACAACACGCCTAATATTTGCTTTAGAAGATTTTCATTATAAAACAATGCTGAAAGTCGCATTAAAGTCACAAGGTTTTAAAGAAACTACAGTAGAATCCGGTTATAGCGACATTCAAGGGACCGACGATTTTACGTCGTTATATCCGGTAGACAAAATCCATGATTTTGTTTCTTTTTCGTATTGAAACCAGTAAGGACGGAGCTACAGTCGGACGTAACCGACTGTAGTAGACCCTGTATTTTGTGATTTCTTCGCTGCTTTCTATCCGATGGTAATGCAATGCACAGCATTGATGGAGAAGGCCATAGACTACGTGCATGCCAAATCCCGTATATTTACCATTAAAACTATAGCTTTAAAACCGAAAACTGTTGCTAAATTCTTTTTCAATTAGCGGTCCAATGTGAAGAGTTATCAAAAAACTTAAACATATTTTATGTAACTGTTGCATAGGAGAACCTAAATACAAAAAAATTGTGTTGCTAGCTCTTCTAGTTTCCAAGATCTCGTTGGCTGCTCGCGGTTAGTGGGTGAATGGGGAGCGATATCAAAAATCTAAAACAAACTTGATCAGCGTACAGCATTGAAGAACCTACATACCGAAAATGGTGTCTCTAGCTCTTGTAGTTGCTGAGATCTAGGTGTTCATACGGACAACAGACAGACAGACGGACAGACGGACAGACGGACATGGCTATATCAACTCAGCTCGTCGTCCTGAGTCAGAATATATATAGTTTGTGGGGTCTACCACGCTTCCTTCTGCCTGTTACACACAGCTGTCATTTGCACTAAATTAATAGACCCTTTTATTTTTTTAAAATACAGGGTCTAAAAACACAAATTCCATGTTTTGTTTGCTTCTTTTAGCATTGTTAAATAAACCAAATTTTCCTCTTTAAAGTTTTTTTTTTTGTTCGGCACGTCGCAATATCCGGTTGAATTGTGAAAAATCCCGTCGGTATAAGCGGTTTGACGCTAAAAGCGGAGACGTTCTAAGCGGAGGCCCTTTCATATAAGTTTGTATGACGACCAACCAAGCCATCGAGTTTTCGACGCAATAACCGGACGGACGCTATAAGCGGCGTCGTTATAGCCGGATTCTACTGTATATTGCAAACTTGCCAGTTTTCGTTTCCTCTCTAGCACCCTGAACGTTAAAACCTGCTTTATAGAAAAGATAGAAAAATCATTGCAGCAGCGCTGATAAAATATTGCAGGATATTCTACTCTTAAACTATTTCGCAGTGTTTATTGAAGCACAAAATATAGGGTCTCACACTGTACGACTATAACCTGCCTGATAGATCTGCTGCGTGTTCGCTGGTTTTAAATGTAAACGGATAGTTATTCTTAATTATTGTTTGATAAGGGTATAATATTTTTGTGCAACCGAAAATCTGCTAACGAGACCACATCTTTTCCAATTTGAGGTGATTTTAAAAAGTTTCGAAATCATTTTTAATTCTTTTTGCGTGTACTGTATCAAAAATATTAAGTGCAAATTAAAAACAATTTGTTTATCAAATATGTGGACGAGGTAGATCAGTGGGACGGAGGCTACAGTCGGACGTAACCGACTGTAGCAGACCCTTTACTTTACTACTTCTACTACTATATGTACACACTAAGCTACCCGTGTATGCAAGGCACACCACCCTCCCCCTCTGTCTAGTGTGGCAAATTGTTAGTTCCATATTTTCGCTGTTTCTTATGCGATAACGCGAAACGAAATTTACAGGATCAATAGAGAATGTCTTAAGCTAGTTACGTACCAAATTTCAAGTCAATGACCTTAAAACTGTGTTTTGCGATTTGCGGCGGAAGGGTGGGAGGTATCCAAAATCTAAAACAAACTTGTACTGCTTACTGATTAGCAGAATTTAAATCCCGAATATTATGTCTCTAGCTCTTATAGTTGCTGAGATCTAGGTGTTCATACAGACAGACAGACAGACAGACAGACAGACAGACAGACAGATAGACAGACGGACAGACGGACATGGCTATATCGACTCGGCTTGTCATCCTGATCAAGAATATATATACTTTGTGGGGTCTGCCTCCTTCTGGATGTTACACACATTTCCTCTTTGCACTAAGTTAATAGACCCTTTTTACTTTTTTAAAGTAAAGGGTCTAAAAAATCAAATTCTTCAAAAAATTTGAAAATAAAAATATGAAATAACTTTTGAACGAGATGACGAACTGAGTCGATATACATACATAGCTATGTCACTCTGTTCCTCTATCTGTCTGTTTGCCCGTAAAACACATAGAAATCAGCAAAATTTAGTAAGCAGATCATATTGGTTTTAGATTTTGAATACCTCCCTGGCAAGTCGTAAGAAGCCAATGCAGTCACAGTTTCACAACAATAGACTTTAATATATTACAAATTGGCTGTGTATTGAGTCAAGATCGGATAAGAAACAGCGAAGATATGACACAAACAATTTGCTAAACAAAGAGGAGGTGCTAGGTGCGCCATTGATACGAGGGTGGGCTGATAAGTAATCGACCTTGGCAAGAAAACGAAACTTTTTGATAGAAAACTATATTTATCTTTCAACATGATCTTTTTTTAGAGCAATACACTTCATCCACTGATCCTCCAACTTTTGTAACTTTATGTGTGTGTCTTTGATTGTGTTTAATGTTGGTTACGTCCGACTGTAGCCTTCCGCTCGACTGAACTGCCCCGTCAATATACGTGTATTTTGTTTTAAATTTTCCGTACATAATTTAATCATTCTCTACACCTTATTTCAATCCAAATTACGTTTTTCGTCCTTATTAGTTCGTTAAATAATTTATTCACTATGCTATAGCATCTACAAAATTAGTTCAAGAGTTTTTTTAGAGCTTTAGAGTTTAGAGTTGTTTAACCCATAATCCCCTTTGATTGTTTTTTTTTCAGAATCGTTCGAAATAAAGCGGCGGAGAAGGCAAAACATGTGCACCACCATCAGCCGCACCAAATTCCGCAGAGCCTGAACAGTGGCCACAATGCGACGGAAAGCCTCGATAGTAGCACGGGAACTTTGGGAGGCAGTGAGCAGGTGCAGCAGGTGCAGCAGGTGGCAAGCGCCGCTAACAACGGCAGCAGCAACACCAACAATAGCAACAACAACAACAACAATGCAACGAACTCTGCAGCTTCATGCGTTGCACATACGCCTGGCGCAGTGCAGGAACAACAGTTGGGCACAACAGTTGCCAACGGCAGCAGCGGGCCAAGCGCAATAGTTCAGCAGACTGCAGAGCAGCGATCCTCTGGAGCTGGTTCCAGTTCCGGAACCGCGTCGGGATATAGCATTAACGGCATCCTGGGCTTGCAGCATGGCCAACATCTACACAACAGCAACAGCAGTAGCGCGAACAGTAGCAGTAATAGCAATAATAATAGTAATAATAATAATAACCATACCACAAATAATAATAATAATAATAATATTAACAGCAGTAATAATAATAGTAACAACAGTTCGGAAGCGCACTGCAAGCGAAAAAGAATGGAGATTCATGGTAAGATCATAATTACAATTACATACAATTACAAAATTACGTTTCTCTGTGTATCCCATTATTATTAAAATTAATAATTTTAACTAACGTTGAAAATTCATTGAAATCGATTAATAAACAGCGAAGTTATCAAAATACAATATTTCAAGCTAAGTCTTTCCCGCTGTTTGACTGCGCTACAGAAAATAAGGAAACAATGAGAAGAATTCCTTCAGTAGTTCGTTTGATATTGAAAAGTAGGGTGCAGTGTATTCTATTGTCGGTTGCGTCCCACTTTATTACGATTATTTTTTATAAATTAACAGGATTTTCTACTAGACCGATATCTTGTACTTTTAAGTCTTTCAAGATGGTATAATTACCTAGTCAATGGTGTTGCATTCCATTTAAATCTATATTTATTCTTAAGAGGGTTCTCTAGTGGAGAGCTGTAATTCCTACCGTCACACTTTTCTCCACGGAGTAGTATTCGTATCTCCTCCAGATAGTGTACCCCAAAAAACAAATTTTATAATCCATATTGTCTCTGAAAAAAACCAAAAATTGCAGATATTAAATCGTTAATTATCCAGCTATCCATAAGTAACTTATCTATGAAGCTATCTGGCAGTACATAAAACTATCGTTTTCTCAAATTGTCGATTTTTATTTCAGTTGTACGAACATTTTTGCAAAGCATTAAACTCACTATAAGGATCTACAACAATCATATTTTCATTAAAACGTATATTATATATATATAAATGATAGAAGAGTTTCAGTACTACGGAGAATACGCTTTACTGTTTACGTCAGATGTTATAATAAAATATTTAGAATTGTCATAATTGACATATTGCCACTTCCGTCAGATGCATAATCGTCAGATGCAGAATCGCTTGTAGTGAAAATTAATTTTGAAATTTGCATATCTCCCTATCAGTAGGAACATTCAGACAGAACATACAAGGTTGCGATGAATTGGCGCGAAATACTTTGTGGTCTTATTAGGGTTACCCCTTAACTACTTACAACCGTCGGTACTTGCACTGGTTTTTACGTCGGCATCGACATCATCTGCGAGGAATCCAGCCCTCGTGGTGTTAAAGATAACATCTTAATTGGGTGATGGCGATTGCTGTTGTAAAAGGTACAAGATACAAAACAGTCACTGAAATTGAGGGTGTAATAAGGGAACTATCATTAAGCAATGACGCCATATCCTGCCAGATGGATTTGAAAAGCAGCGTAGAGCGAGCGCACTTGTCATTTTCAATAATCGCACTCTAATGGCAATTTGAAAGCATTAATAAAAAAGGTATCCCCTATGAAATCTTTAGATACTGGGCTGATTGTGTAAGTGTAACACATACAGATAACTTTTGAATTGGTATTGTAGTAGCATCTCAGCTGGTTTGAAACTCATATTTGTGCTCATAATCATCTGGATTCATCGGCATACCGAAGGGGCAATAAAAGAGCAATAAACCCGATCAAACCCAAAAATCAACCCGCATGCCATACTTGCCCATGCTTTCGCACATTTTCTTATCGATTCCCTAAGGATAAGTATAGAAACCAAAGTCAGTGTAGTACTTAGACCTGAATTGTGGCAAATTTGTTCAAATAATTTCGATTGACGAGCTACCAGGCAGAACGAATGAAACCAAATATCTGGTCAAAGCTTTGTTGGTACTCGACACAAGATGGGGATGAAAAATGGGCGTGAACCGGTAGCTCCACCCTTCAGACTTCAGACACGATTATAACAATCACATCTCTATGCATCACATCCGTGTCAGTTGGACTATTCTGTCTGGGCTGAAAATGGGTGTGATTTACAAAAATTTCAAACACCCGAGCAACTCCCTCCCAACACCCATATATAGAGTGTACAGTAATTTTTCTGAGATACGAGACTATTATTTTAAGCAATAAATACACATAAAACATATGTTCTTATTTCTTTCTATTACTCAATTATTTTTTAGACTGCCTGACGATCAACGCATATTAATTTAACGTTTTGTCACATTAAAACTCAATGTTCAATTATATATATTTTCATACCCTGTTAATTTTGTTTTGAGAAACATCCGTAATCGTAAAATGTCCATTTATTGTTCTCAACAGCCGTTTATAAGTTATCAACTTGCAGTACTACTTAGTAGCAGTAGCCACAGGTTACGTCCATGCTTAATTTTAAATGTTTAGCTTCAAAACTGTAGCTTTTAAACTGAAAACTTCTGCTTAATTGCTTTTTCGGTTAACGGATTCTATGGAATTATCCGTCGATGCTGTAAATTACATTACACATGAAGAATAAACAGCGAAATTATGCAATAGACAATTTTTGTTATAAATATAGTATATCCATCTATAGTATTATCCATCAGTGCTGTTAATTACATTACGAACGCAAAAGAAACAGCGAAGATAGAGCAGGCAAAGCAGCCACTTTTGTAGATCTTGCAAACTATAAGAGCTAGAGATACCCATTTTTATGGTATTTAGGTTCAGATCAATTTTGTTTCGGTTTTTTGATAACTTCTCTCATTCCTCCGCTAACCGAAAAAAATGTAGCAGTTTTCAGTTTTAAAGGTACAGTTTTAAAATTAATTAATCCTATTTATAATTTTCATGCCGATTTATAGCCTTTCCACTGCATGTCCGCGTTTGCTTACCCGGTCTTTATATAATTTAAGGAAAGTGAAATATTGTTTTTTTTTTATTAAATTTATTGGTCAATATTTCAATAAATTTTTAGGGCTCGAAATAAAGGGTTAACAACAAGGGTGGAATATTTATCTTACAATTCTACATGTACCTTTCAAGTATATTTCCTTACAGCGCCAGGTGACGCTGATAACATGTCATAATTTGAGCAATTTGAGCTTTTTATTCGTGTGTGTTTACACAAAGCAAAGAGTGATTAGGTTAATTCTGTGGAAACACTTACCAATTTTTTTGTTTATATTATTTTCCTTTTTTAAATAGTTAAATGAATTAAATAAATTTACGTGAATAATTTTTTTTTATTCTTTTTAATAGCAATATAATAATTTAAACAATTATTAATTTTTCAAAGTAACACAAATAGAACTCACAGATTACTATGACTCTTTTTTTACTATATTTGGGCGTTTTTTTTAATTATTTAAGTTTGGGTAAACTTACTAAATTTCAAGATTTTAATTTTTGTTTATTTTGTTTATTTTATTTAAAGACACATTAGCAAACATTATTATAACTTTCGTTTGTTGGGTATTTTGGGTCTTGTTGTATTTTATTATCTGGTTGTGAAACAGCGTATCTTATTATTAATCCAAGTTGAAAGTTCCCTAGCATTTATGGTGAGTGCACTCGACTTTCGTATTACGAAGTTTCCTGTGGCGTGGCTACTGCGAACGTATGCGTAAATGCACTTAACTGCCACGTGCCATGTAAAGGACAGTTGGGGTTAAAAGTGTCAACAGTTCAGACTGACAACAAGAGAGTTACGCCAGTAAATGTATTGCAATTTAATTAGCATAACAAAATAATATTGAAAATGTCTTTGTTATGTACAAAATATATTTTGGGTTTCCTTTTCTTACAATAATGATAATAAAATTAATAAGAATAATTAATTATGTTTAACGAACTGAAATACGTATATTTTAGATGAGAACCGTGATGTAAATATACATTCTGAAGACGAAGTGAAGCGACAGCGGTTAACCTACGGTGGGGACCAGATATATCCAAATGTAAGTATCACCTTTAGATCTTGTACTGAGAGTTCAAAAGGTTCTATTAGGTTAGTGTTGTCAGATTTTGCTGAGATTTTGGAAACTACAAACGCTAGATCAGCCGTTTGGATTGCGATCGGTAGGTGTATTCAATACGCAGAACAAGTTTATTAAAAATCTTGGATGCCACTTTTTGCCCTCTTTGACGCCCAATATCAATAAAAGCCACATAAACTTTAATTTTGGAACATAAAAATATGAAATATGAATATCAAGCGTAATATTAAACAAAGAATGTTGTTATTTGGAACATATCGCCCATTTACTAGAAGAGTGTCATAAGCAGCAAAAGTTTCGCAATAATAAACCCCCCGGGGGAGCCCTCTAGTTCTGTAAGTTCTATAAGTTGTACTATGTTTTCCCTTTGCAGATTTGGTCGGGCAAATGGTGTATCAAGGATGAGCACAAGCTGCTTTCTGATCTAGGTAATTTGACAACAAGCAATGGTAACGGAGGACCCGCCTACTATGAGGCGCCCAACGGATTTCCAACTAGCACAATCTCATGTTCAGGCGTAGGGAGCGGCATTAACAACGATTCATCAATGTTGTACGATAGTATTGCTACTATATCACAGGGTCAGAGCACCCTCTATACCCCACCCATTGGATCCTCAATTGGTTAGTAGAAACTTGCGCTTAAGATTACCTATATTACTCCTACTTACTCTAAAAGTATTTTGTTTGTGAGTTTTGTTTTTATTTTGTGTTTGTTAATTTTAGTTAATTGTTAATTTGTATCCAATTTTTTTATGCTTTTCGTTTTAAACCGTTTTAAACCAACCGTTACAAACTGTTATTAAAGGGAGTAGTTCATTGACGACTCTTGTGCCTATAAGTTTACACGACATGAAATTTAGTGCTAACATCCAAGAACCAACCATATCGCCCTTCTATACAGGTAAGACCCGCCAGAGATTAACTGTTGACTGTTTAAATATAAAGACAATTTAAAACATTTTTCATTGTTCGTTAGATATTAGATGTTTAATAATTACAATTTACATATATTTAATTTAATTAGTTCATCGAAACTAATCAATACAAGACTTATATATTTAAGTATACAGCTAAAGACAAAGGAGAGAGACAGCGTGTACATTATGTGTACATCCCCCCCCCCTAAAAATGGTTATTTTAGTCAATAAATCAGCTAAGAGCAAAGACTAAACTTCTATTTACATAAAATAAATAATAATAAAATTAAATCAAGAACGCCAAACTATTTTGTTTCGCTATAAATTTAAATATATTAAGATTTCTCTGCGACCTTGCCATTTAATGTGTTTCGACGTTAGCTAGCTATAGGTCCAGTTGTTGACAAATTTGTAAATAAAAAATATAGGGACGGGGCAGGTCAGTGGGACGGAGGCTACAGTCGGACGTAACCGACCGTAGGAGACCCTTTACTTTGAGTATATGTACATACAAACACAATCAGACGCACACACACTAAGCTACCCGCGTATGCAAGGCACACCACCCCCCCTCTGCCTAGTGCGGCAAATTGTCTGTGGCATATGTTCGCTGTTTCTTATCCGATCGAAACAAAATTCACAGCGTCATTAGAGAATGTCATAAGCTAGTCATGTACCAAATGACAAGTCAATAACTTTAAAGCTGTGGCTGCAGTAGCTTTTTGCGGTTTGCGGGGGAAGGGGGGGTGGTATCCAAAATCTAAAACAAACTCGTGCTGCTTACTGAATAGGGGAACCTGAATCCCAAATATGGTGTCTCTAGCTCTTATAGTTGCTGAGATCTAGGTGTTCATACAGACAGACAGACGGACAGACGGACAGACGGACAGACGGACATGGCTATATCAACTCGGCTTGTCGTCCTGATCAAGAATATATATACTTTGTGGGGTCTGCCACGCCTCCTTCTGGGTGTTACACACATTTCCTCTTTGCACTAAACTAATAGACCCTTTTTACTTTTTTAAAGTAAAGGGTCTAACCAGGACAACCAAGTTTTTCTGCCAATATATTTCGATCAACCGACGCGGCGGTGATCATCATCAGGGCTAATTATTTGACACGTCTGCTCTGTTTGACGTGGAGTTATTTTTGCTGCTTACTGATTAAGAGAACCGAATATGGTGTATCAAGTTGTTCATTCGGACGGACAGACAGACTGACAGATGGACTTGGCTATATCGACTCGACTTGCCGTCCTGATCAATAATATTGATACTTTGTAGGGTCTGCCACGCTTTCTTCTGGGTGTTACACACAGTTCCTCTTTGCACTAACTTAATAGACCCTTTTTACTATTTTAAAGTTAAGGATCTAAAAAGGACAGATCTATCCGCAATAAGGACAAATTAGCAACACTGTAGGCTACGTATTCCAAATATGCGGCTTTCAAATTGTGACATTTTGCGGTTAGTTGGGGAAAGGACAAAGGAATTACGAATTTAAAACAAACTTGATCTGATTGCTGTATAGGAGCGCCTAATTACCAAAAATTCTATATTTGGCTTACATAGTTTGCGAGATCTATGTGTTCATAAAGACGGACAGACGGAAATGGTTTTATCGACTAAGCCCATCGTCCTGAGTCAGAATATATATACTTTGTAGGGTCTACCACTCCTCTTTCTGGGTGTTACACACATTTCTCGTTTGCACTAACTTTATTGACTTTTATATACTTTTTTTTAAGTAGAGGGTCTAAAAGTTATTAAGAAGCGTTTGCTGGCTGTTAAAAAGTAGGACGCAGGGTCCATAGTCGGGTACGATCAAATGATCGGTTACGTTCTTACTGATTAGGTATTAGTTATTAGTGTTAGTTATTAATAAAAGCGTGCATACAACTAAAATTTCAAAATTATTAACAATTTCAATTAGCAATCGCCATTGAAAACGGCAATTACCAGACAATAACGAGCTTGGATCATACCGACAGTGCTTCGGAGATACGAGTTAACGATGCTAGTCTAGGCCCCGATAACACTATAAAAATTGAACAGAATAGTCAGGCTGTGGAAAGCGGCACCCATCGAACCAAAGCGCTTATTGACGACATGGCCCGAGATGAGAATGCGAACAACAAGAGTAAACATCGTGGACTTGGTCAATCAGAAGAGCACAATGCTATAGGTCATCTTATGCCTGACCCAGTCGACTCACAGCCAAGACCTCAAGCACCACCAGATGCACAATCCCAGCCACAACATGGAGAGGCAAACACATCATCTCTAATACTCCTCCAGCCCAGTTCAAGCAACACATCGGTCGATGCTCGATTCGATATCGATCCTATAACCACTAGTAGCACGACAATATACGCCACACCCACAATGCTACCCAGTTTTAGTCACTACTCTGCAGGCAAGTCGCTCAGCCAATCATCGATTCATTGATCTCGGCTGATTCACTTATATTTTATAGAGTGCAATAATACAGTATTGTACTTAAGGTACTTTTGGAGCAAATTGTATATGCTCTGAATTTGGCACAGTACTAGGTACTTGGTGGTGGCACCTTGGCTATATCTTTAATTATCTATCTTAAGTCTACTACAGTTACTCGAGTGATGGGCACATAGATTCTTGATCAGAACTTGATGATTCCATTCTTTATAATTACCATTACAATAACAAATCAATTGCACTATGTACATTTTATTTTGTTGATTTATTTTTTCTTTTCGTGTCCCAACAATGATTTTAACGGTTACACTTACGATATCGCTTTTTTGATTACAGCTTGCGGATCAGTGGTACCTAGCTCAGATTATGCCTACAGCCCCGCCTATACACAGTATGGCAGCGCCTATGGATCTTATAGTTACGGCACAAGCAGTGGCTTGATAAGTAAGTGGAAATACGAGTACTACTGAGATTTCTCAACAGGCGTTGAACAGAATTACCACTGCACTCGGAAAAAAACTTAAAACATTCTTACTTTATTTAAACGTGTCAATAATCGTGTCTACCATTGGAATTTTACCGATATCTACCCTCAGCTATCGATAATTTCGATATTCCTGTACTTTTTGCCTTAAATCCTGAAATGTTTACTAGTGATAAATTATATACACATTTTAATTTAAACAAAAACGTAAACAATTTAATTCCAAACAAGATATTATTTGAATAAAATTTTTAATCAAATATGGACGGGGCAGATCAGTGGGACGGAGTCTACAGTCGGACGTAACCGACAGTAAGAGACCCTTTACTTTAACTTTAGGCATTTACAAACACAGTCAAAGGCGCACACTCGACGCTACGCGCGAATTCAAGGCACACCACCCCCCTCTGCCTAGTGCGGCAAATTGTCCGTTTCATATTTTCGCTGTTTTATCCGATCGAAACGAAATTCACAGGGTCAATAGAATGCCATAAGCTAGTTACGGACCAAATTACAAGTCAATAACTTTAAAGCTGTGGCTGCAGTAGCTTTTTGCGGTTTGCGGGGGAAGGGGGGAGGTCTCCAAAATCTAAAACAAACTTGTACTGCTTACTGATTAGCAGAATTTAAATCCCGAATATGGTGTCTCTAGCTCTTATAGTTGCTGAGATCTAGGTGTTCATACAGACAGACAGACAGACAGACAGACGGACAGACGGACATGGCTATATCGACTCGTCTTGTCGTCCTGATTAAGAATATGTATACTTTATGGGGTCTGCCACGCCTCCTTCTGGGTGTTATACACATTTCCTCTTTGCACTAAACTAATAGACCCTTTTTACTTGTTTAAAGTAAAGGGTCTAAAAACAAAGAAATATTTTCAACGCTATATCATAAAAGTGCAAAAATTCTACTGGTACCTACGATATCAATTGTCGTGTTATACAAAATTTACTCTTTTCGATCAATTCACGTCTAAGAATCGATTTGATCGATTAATCGAAAAAAATTTAATTAGTTTGAAAAAACAAACACAAAAAACTAAGGACGGAGCAGATCCGTCGGGTGAAAGATTATAGTCGGACGTAAGTAAGAATGTATTAAATCTTTATACCTCAAATTAAATTATAATTTTACGTAAATCTATGCGCGTTGGTTCTTAAATCATATCTATTTAGACCCTTTACTTTAAAAAAGTAAAAAGGGTCTATTAACTTAGTGCAAAGAGGAAATGTGTGTAACACCCAGAAGGAGGCGCGGCAGACTACACAATGTATATATATTCTTGATCAGGACAACAAGGCGAGTCGATATACCCATGTCCGTCCGTTCGTCTGTCCGTCTGTCTGTCTGTATGAACTAGATCTCAGCAACTATAAGAGCAAGAGACACCATATTCGGGATTTAGGTTCTCATAATCAGTAAGCAGATCATGTTTATTTTAGATTTTGGGTACTTTCCCCCTCCCCTCGCAAACCGCAAAAACCTGCTGTAGCCACAGTTTTAAACCTATTGATTTGTTATTTTCTATGGCTAGTTTATGGCATTCTCTATTGACGCTGTAAATTTCGTAACGATCGGATAAGAAACAGTGAGGATATACCACCGACAATTTGCCGCACTGGGCAGAGGGGGGTGATTTGCCTTGCATACGCGCGTAGTTTAGTGTGTGAGCATTTGATTTTGTTTGTATGTACATATATTAGTAGTAGTAGTAAAGTAAAGGGTCTGCTACTGTCGGTCACGTCCGACTGTAGCCTCCGTCCCACTGATCTGCCCCGTCCATATATGTGATTTTTATTTGCCAATTACTTCTGACATACCAAGTAAGAAATGTGCTAGAATTTTCCAAGACATTTTGAATTGATTTAATCTTAAAAAATTTAATAAAGCTGGCTGCTTTTCTTGAAGTATGCGATTATGTTATGGTTATTAAGAACACGAACCCATCCGATTGCTAAGTGAAGGTTGAAAGTTTAACAAATTGCATTTACAGACTCCCCATACTACTATGAAGGCGGCCAGAATCAAGCGTCTCTCAACCAAGACTTACGATCGCCGCTGGCTGCAACAAGGGCTAACTCCTTAGCCTCCGCTGCCTCGCCCACTGGTAGTGCCTGCACCAAGTCGGAAACATCGGATATATTTTTAGTTTAGGCATAAGAATTTGATCATTGATCAAAGCTAAATTCTCATTGCACTCAGATCAAATACAACGACGCATGCAAATATGTACTATGTTGGATGCAGAAAATGCAATTCCAACTTGTGACTCCAAAAACATACTATATTGCTGTATATGTATGGAAGTGTATACTCATACAACATTAATGTAGATATATAGAATATATGCACTCAATCCTGAATAGTCTGACCTCAGATTTAACTTTTGTTTTTACTTTTTTAAACTTTAACAATAGATAAATTGCCTACGAACTGAATTCAACGAGGAAAAATTCTCATATACTTACATAGTTAATTTGCATTTAACAATAATCGACTTCTAAGTAGAATGAAACAATTTCATAAATTTAATAACATTTCATTACACTATACAATATCAATACAATTTATAAGAACAAACTTGTACTTTGCTGGTGGATCCAAGTTTTCTAACTTTCTGAAACATTTTTTTAACAAATTTGAAATTTACAAAAAGTTGAATCAAAAAACTTACTTTTCTGTGCTTTTATTTAACGTAAAAACTTAAATGTGTAGATAAAATAAGTAAAGAAAACTACAAGAAAAGACAAAGCTTTTATTAATTTATTATGAATAGGTCCACCCATTTGAAAGTACAAAATTGTTTCTCATAAATGAACACATGGGAGTCAAGTTCTATGACATAGTATTATGAGGATTCAGAGGCAAATTGATGCGATTTCATTGAGAGTAGCTATATGTACTTGCAGTGCATATATAATTATATTTATAATTACACACACTTATGTATTTATGATTACTAGTTATTAATTAATATTAATAAAGTAAAAAAGTCAAACCAAAACATCCGCTAAGGAAAACTTACCAAAAACAAAAATTAATTAACAAAATTTGTGCAAGTTTTTTGAAAACTTTCAAACTAATTTAGTATTTTGCTATTAAGTTAGAAGTTAGATAACAAATCAAAGAACTATATTAAGCAGCATGTAATGAATATTGTACAGATTGGTAGTATCAAAATTAAATATATGAATATTTTACTTAGTTCAACTCGTAGCGGCAGAACTTGCATACTATCTTCATAGTTCATACTTAACTTAAGATGAATAATTTACAGTGAACACTAAAGAACAGTGAAACATTTAGAATTTTTGCTTATTTTATCCGTAACCAGATATACATATGGAACATTTACCTTGCGCTTGTTTGTATTGAGCGAAAAAATCATATATATTAATATCACAAATCCTGGCACCATCTTAAAATACGCGATTAGGTATAAAAAAGTTTCATCCGATCGGTTTATATTTAGAAGTAGCGTATTATGGCTGAAAAATGTTCTTTTTTTTATGAAAATAGGGTTTTTTTTCAAAATAAACAGTTTTAACAATATTATTTTCAAAACGTATGTGCATCATCATCGGTTTTACAGTTGTTTTCTTAAATATAAAAAAACGATTATAGCTCGTGTGTTACAAATAAAATCGTACTCCAATAATTATCAGTATCATTGCTATTTGGACAATAAATTAAAAAATCTACTGCAAATTTTTCTTTATGAAGTCATTTACCATAAATAGGAGAATATATCTTTCATGCGATATACTCCCTCTGTTTCTTAATACGAAATTAACAGCTTTCATAGAGAATGTCATAAGCTAGTTACAAACCAAATTACAAATCAATAGCTTTAAAACTGTGGTTGCAGTAGTTTTTTGCGATTTGCGGGGTAAGTGGGGAAGGTATCCAAAATCTAAAACAAACAAGTCTCTTCCCGCCGTCTTCTGGGTGTTACACACAATTCGTATTTGCACTAAATTAACTCTAAATACATAGTCTTGAAACCCGTAAAATCTGTATTTCTCTAAACCTTAACCATTCTTGCTGATATTATATTTTATTGTTTTATATCCTATTACATATCGAGCTTTTTCCGCAAAAAAATCGTAACCAACACATTTTTAATTTTCGGTTTTTGATGCAATTATGTACATAATTAATAAACTCATATACACAAAAAATTGCATAATCTAATTTATCGTATTTACTGAGATATCAGCCTGACAAATATATCGTAAGCGCCACATTTGCCGCAAATTCCAAACGCTCTCTCGCGAAAAAAAACATTCTCCTGTAAAATTTGCTTTTGCCGCTTACGATTTTTACGCGGGAAGGGCTCTATATTTTAAGACGGTGGCAGCAAATGTATATGTACATGCAGTGTGTCTTAAAAGTATTCGTTGCAAAGTATATACGGAACAACTTAGCGGATTTGGTAGTAGTAAAAAGCAAACAATTAAAAATTTTTTAAATGAGGAGTGCTTTCTTACAATATTTCCTAATTATATTTGAAAAAATTTGGAAAATCGCTCCATTGCGTCACAATATAGTATGTTAAGAGAAAAGATGATTTCAGTCTCACAAAAGTATTCGTTGCATCAAGTTAATTTCAATGTAGCGCCTTTTCGTATATTATGCAACGAATAATATAATAAAATTAAGAAATATAGTAAAAAATTACCATTTGCCTACTAACTAAAAACGCACTTTGCAACGAATACTTTTTAAACTCACTGTATAAATTAACCAATTTCGCCCCATACAAATTAGCCTCGAGCCAATGTACATACATACTATCAACTTATGTTTAACGAGAACATTACACTGTAACTTATTTGATACTCTTACTATACCGATACCGATAGATTTTAAGAAAGCACAAACCAAATTCTGTATAAATACATAGTACTTAATTTATAATTCCTAAACCAATTATATGTTAAACACATTTAGTATGTAAGTCAAAGTTAAATACACATGGAGCTACTTCGTCGTCTAATACAAATCGATATTCATTGAATTTTTCAGATGTGTTAAAAAGTACTTTATGTTTTGTATACCCTGCACCCACAAAAATTACTAAATAAGAGTACAACTTTGTTAAAATGTATGTAGCAGGCAGAATGGGGCAAATCAGACCTCGAACAAGCTAGAGAGTTAAAATTTAGATTGTAGATCACTCACAGATCATGTTTACTTCCAATGATGAATGACATTTTTTACGCGAGGCAAAATGGTTGGTACTTCATACCGTTATCATATACATATGTGACTTAACTCGGCTTCCACTTCAATCGGACTTGCATCAACTGCTAAAACTAGGGGGACTGTATTATCATAGTGGACCAATATAACCTATGATTGATTTGTTTATTAATTTTAATTGATATCCTTACATGCCCTTCTACTTTTTTGAAAACCAATTTAACAAATTTGTTTAAACAATATGTAAAGTGGATAACCCAACTCAGTTTTATTTTTTATAAACCTACCGCAATAGTTTACTAAGTCATGAAATTTTTAAAGTGTCGAACGCTACATACATTGCGAAACAAAACATGTTAGACCATTATTTAGACCATTTACTTAAAAAAAAAGGTAAAAAGGGTTCATTAACTTATTGCAAAGAGGAGATGTGTGTAACACCCAAGAGGCGTGGCAGACCCCACATATTCTGAATCAGGTCGATATAGCCATGTGTGTCTGTCTGTATGTCCATTAGCTCTTATAGTTTATGTTGTTGCCGCCCTCGAGCGATGATTATAAAAATACTTAAATTTTCCTGTTTGTCGTATTTAGTGTGTGTGTTTAATTTTCTTAAGGTATTACAAATTAAACAATATTCAGGTATACAAATTAAATTAGCGTTTGCATTTATTTTTCTCTCGCGGCTTTTTCCTCGACTACACACTGCACAGTGGACGATTTCATAGGCCAAAAATAAAAAATCAAAATTTTGAGTTTTGACTTCAAAAGTGGCATCCCCATTTCGTAAAAGAACCAGCTATATATTAAACGGTAAATTTGTTTTTACTCTATTCCATTCGCTCTAGTCACGAATGACTTCAAAAGAAATGCAATTAAAGCTCGTTTAATGCGTGGTACAGACGCATGGATTTTGGTCTGCATTTATAAAATTAAAAAAAAATATTAATTGCTGTGTTTAAATAAAAA
>JAWNNJ010000300.1:0-15271 GCA_035045125.1 Hypselothyrea guttata
ATTTAAGCACTATAATTGATGAGCACGATTCTCGAGGGCGAGGAAAATCTCTATGTGCAGCGGAAAAGCCAGCAGGTCTAGAGCAGATGGCTCGCGATCGAGATAGACACAGTCGTAGACAAAGGCATAGCTTAACATATGGGCCAAACCTCACAGAAACGCAACATGCACCATGCACCATGCAACATGCACGAGGTCCCCCTCGCATGCAAGATGCACTTGACTTGACCCTAACAGAGGGCGACTTCTGAAAAGGTCAATTAACAACAGGTGAATGAGTCCACGCGCGCGCTCTTTTGCGGACTCGGATAGCTCGTTCGCACTGTTGGTTGAGGGGCGGAATGTACAACAGAGGAAAAGGATAAAAATGGAAATAAGGGAGGGAAGAGGAAGGAAACACACCGGATAGAGAAACACTGTAGAAACACGGCTGGCGTGGAATGAGCGGGAAAAATAGTGTCAGGTAGTTGGCCGCCTTAACTTATTTCCACGACTGGCATTATTAGACTGATGAATTAAATTATTATTATACCTTTGAAAACAAAATGGAATTGTTACTTTTCCAATATTTATACCAAATACTAGCGTTGAAAACTATCGATAATATCAATAGTTTCTTGATTGCGACACACATTGATGAATTTTATACCCTGTACCCATAAAATGGGTAAAAAAAAGGGGTAATAACCTCATAGAAATCTATCTAACAGGAAAGTATATATGTATCTAAGTCAGCGACGAGATTATTCGGTATAGCCGGGTCCTTCTATCTGGAATGCCTAGATTTCGGAAAATATTAAAACTAGACCCAATAATTTCTTTATGTATGTAGGTGTATACCATACACAGATCAAGTTTATTTTAAATGTTGGATGCCATTTACGGCCTAATCCATTAAAACCCAAAAACAAGAAAAATGTAAAACATAGAAGGTTGTTATAATCTACCAATGTATTAATCTATCCTGAAATCGGTTAATAAACACAGGAGTTATTAAAGAATAAAGAATCTGTATTGCTGCTTGCTGGCTCTCTATTTCATCAAAAGATCGCTCAGCTACAGGAAAATAAACAGACAGACGGAAAGCTACATTCGGACGTAACCTATAATTCAAAATCATGTACTTTATATTTCAATAATCATTACAACGTAATTTAATATTTAAGCCGCTTTAATTTGCTTTTTATAATTTTTACCCCATTGTATTTGTCAAATTTCAAGTCTGTATAAAGCAATTGTACTAACTTAATAGAGCATTGGTACTTTTTCAAAGACGGAGGCTGCAGTCGAACGTAACCGACTGTCGGAGACCCTTTTCTTTGAATATATATACATGCAAACATAAACTGAGGCACACACGGAACTACGCGCTTATGCAAGGCACACTTGTGTGGCTAACTATCTGTGGCATATCTTGACTGTATCTTATCCGATCGTATCGCAATTAACAGCATCGATAGAAAATGCTATAAGCTACAAGCATGCCAAATTGCAAGTCTATTGCTTATAAACTGTGGCTACAGTAGCTTTAGTAGTAGTAGTAGTAGGTA
The DNA here is from genome assembly GCA_035045125.1 of Hypselothyrea guttata. Lineage (NCBI taxonomy): Eukaryota > Metazoa > Arthropoda > Insecta > Diptera > Drosophilidae > Hypselothyrea > Hypselothyrea guttata. The sequence continues at coordinate 1,551 of JAWNNJ010000300.1, forward strand.
TCTAAAATCTAAAATAAACTCGTGCTGCTTACTGAATAGGGGAACCTAAATCCCGAATATGGTGTCTCTAGCTCTTATAGTTGCTGAGATCTAGGTGATCATACAGACGGACAGACAGACGGACATGGCTATATCGACCCGGCTTGTCGATCAATAATATATATATGGGGCGTGGCACGCTTCCTTCTGGGTGTTTCACACATTTCCTCTTTGCCCTAAGTTAATAGACCCTTTTTACTTTTTTAAAGTAAAGGGTTTCCTACTGTCGGTTACGACCGACTGTAGCCTTCCGTCCGACTGATCTGCCCATATTTATACCCTTGAATTTAAAAAAGTAAAAAGGGCCTATTAACTTAGTGCAAAGAGGAAATGTGTGTAACACCCAGAACGATTCGTGCCACGCCCCATAAAGTATATATATTCTTGATCAGACGACAAGCCGGGTCGATATAGCTATGTCCGTCTGTCTGTCCATCTATATGAACACCTAGATCTCAGTAACTATAAGAGCTAGAGACACCATATTCGGGATTCAGGTTCCCCTATTCAGTAAGCAGCACGAGTTTGTTTCAGATATTGTATACCTGCCCTCCATCCCCCGCAAATCGCAAAAAGCTACAGTAGCCACAGCAAGCTATTGATTTGTAATTTGGTATTTAACTAGTTTACGACATTCTCTATTGATGCTGCGAATTTTGTTTCGATCGGATAAGAAACAGCGAACATATGCCACAGACAATTTGCCGTACTAGGCAGAGGGGGGTGGTGTGCCTTGCATACGCGGGTAGCTTAGTGTGTGTGCCTCTGATTGTGTTTGTATGTACACATACTCAAAGTAAATGGTCTCCTACTGTCGGTTACGTCCGACTGTAGCCTTCGTCCCACTGATCTGCCCCGTCCATATCCTTTAAAATAGAACTGACTATACTTAAAATATTAAAGTTTTTTTTGCATTTGAAAAGAAACTATATCTATTTTTAAAAATATTACATTACAATCAAAAAAGGTGGAAAGAATTCTCACAATTTATTCAGACTACCACGTCCGCAGTAGTATTTTGATTTTAAATAATGTAGATTTTTGCATATGAAATGGAATTTCGGATTGTGGTCTGTCCTTAACCTTCAATACCATAATCACAATCATCATCATCGGCATTGTAGTTATCATCATCACGGTAAACAACATTAACGAGTTTCTTGTTCTAAGTATCGCTTGCTTTAAGCTACCGCTCATTCCTGCAAAAGCGTGTTATTCGTTTGCTTTTGTTCCTTGTTCGTAGAGTTGCTGGCACTTGTTTCGGTTACTGCTGTGGTTATACCCTGTATTCAATATAAATGACAACTTCGACCTTATCAATCATATAACAAAATAAAATATGATCGACCTAATTGAGGTAGCTCTTACCAAACTTCTAGATTAAAATATTGTAGTATACAATATAATACCATAATTATATAACACGAACTTTATTCCGACATTAATTTATCATGTCTCTGTCTATGTGTGTAGGGTGTCTCCTATCCTATAAAGTAAAGTAAATTTGTGATTTAGAATACTATCAACTGCTTTTGCTTTCGTTTCTTTTACAAGTATATTACGAGTTTAGGTGCACACAGTAGATACGTGCTGCCAGGTTTGTGGAGATTCCTTGCAAACGGTTATCGACTTACATTTGATCCTCCTCCTGCTTCTGCCGCTATTTCCCTTCTTACCGGCCTTCCCACTTCCTCTCTTCTATGTGGCATCTGTTGTGATCAGCACGTGAAACGCTGCAGCTTCAGCTTCGGCTTCAACTTCAGCTCCAACTTCAGCTTCTGCTTGTGCTGTAGTTAGTTGATAGAGAGTTTAGACTTGGGTCAAGGCACTGTAAGTAGCACACTTTTTGTGTTATATATAATTATGACAAAACTATATATATAGATTGAAGGCGCACTTAGATTTTCCCTAAAGCGGGGCTGTAGGCTACGGCATTTAAGTTTCTGATAGATAATTGAACTGAAACTATGTACTATTTAGTACAGTGAGGAAAAATCAAAAGTTTGTATACTTGAATCAAAATTTTCGGTTGCAAAAGTTTATTGAGCCAGCAAATTTGTAATTGAAAATGGGTAAAAACATATGTAATAGACAGAATCAGGCGTGGAAGACTCCACAAGGTATATAAATATATGTATGAGTCGTATGAGTCGATACAGCCATGTAGCGCCGAGATCTCGGAAACTATAAGAGCTAGAGCTCTTATACCACTATTGTTGCTATAGGTAAAAGTATTAAATACATAGATCAAGTTTATTTCAAATCTTGGATAGCAAGTATAAGTATACTTAAATTCAATTATATTTAAAATATTTTAAATAAATTTAAATACCTTTAAAAAATTTAAGTAACTTAAGTAATTTAAATAATTATTATAAATAATTCAAATAACTTAAACAATTTTAATAATTTAAATAATTGAAATATTTTAAATAATTTAAATAATTTATATATTTTAAATAATTTAAATAATTTAAATAATTTAAATATTATAAATAAATGAATGTGAGGAATTCGGGCTCGACGTCTAGCAATGGGAGATTTTTAATGGAAAAATTTGGCTTGGTCAGATAGTACTATTTCGAATGGTGCCAACCATTCTCATCAGTGACCTTAGAAACGAAAAATGTCAAACTTGGCTGTATATGTGAGTAAGTCGTAAGTCGGGTTCGAACATTGAACCTGTGGTTAGTGAGGCGAATGCCTTAACCAGAACGCCAGTCCTGTCCGAGCCCAGCCGCCGCTTAACTGCATTCATCAAGAGATATTCATCTGACTATTTTTAAGACTAGCTGTTTTACCCAAGTTTTTACCGTCTCCATCTATTGCTTATTTTTGGTGCATTTATTTTAAACTCAACGGTTTAATCTATATGAATGCTGGTTTTATATATATATTTATATATATTTATATATTATAAATAAATTTAAATTTACGTTATGTTCAATTATATATCAGCCGTTTTGGTCATTTTTGAAAGGTGTATACCATACGCAGAACAAGTTTATTCCAAATTTTGGATGCCACGCCCCTACCGCGAGCAATGGCCATATATATAATACATTGACAAATTTAAGACATATAAATCTATATAAATAAATTCTTTCTTTTACGAACTGTGGGGATGATTAATATCTACCAATTCTGCAAGTTTGAATTCAATCGGTCCATTATTAAAAGAATTATGTTTAATTAAAGATATTTGTTTTTTTTTTTTTTAATTTAATTTTGATGTACATCTAAGTAGTAGTAGGCTGTGCTACATATAATAATATCCCGATATACCATTGGCCTCCTCGTGGTGTTTCCTGGATATCAATTATATTTATTAATCGTTAGCTGATTCGAGCGGCGAAATAATATAATTAAAATAAAATTTTTATTCAACATAGAAAGTTGGTATTTGGAAAATAAATTGAATTAGATTCAAAATATATTTTAAATAGAATACTGAACCAGCAAGGCTGATCTTTGGTACAGGGTATAACACAGTCGAGCCTGCCCGAGAGTTTTTGCCATAATTAAACTTATTTTATTCACGGTTCTATTACTCTGTGTACTTGAATTCTAAAACAAAACTAAATTCGTTTATGAACCGTATCATAAAGAACAAATCTATCTTAGCTTTTTTGAGTGTACATAGTATTATGCGAACTACTAGTATTGATCTAGCCGAACGTTACCTTCTTTCAGGTTCTGATGATATGCTTATAATGGAAATGCAGACGTCGCCACATCTTAGCCTTGGGCTAGCGACAATTCAACACCAACACCAGCAGCAGCATTCCCATCCCCATCCGCATTTGCATCAGCATCAACATCAGCACCAACACCAGCACCATGTTATTCATCAAACGCAAGCACATCAGCATCAGCAAGTGAATCCGAATGCCACTCCGACTCAGACTCCGACTCCGAATCAACAATTACAGCATCAACTATCACAACAGATAGGTTCCCTATCCTCGTTACATTCCTTCCAAAGCTCGCCAGCTGCGCATCACCTCTCCGGTAGTATCAACACGCATGAGTTATTACACCAGAGTTCAAGCCTAGTCTATAGTTCAAGCCAAGCTGATGATAAGTCGAAAGGTAAGATTCTTTGCTCTAAATACGCTTTCTACAATTAATTGATAAAGCTGTCCGTCTGTTTCCGACTGCTTTTAAAATTTAGAGAGTAGGTCCAGTCCTGTTTTTCGTTCTATTTGGTCGCCCGTTTGTATGTAAGCATGGATCTCAGAAACTATAAGAAGTGGTGGCACCAAATTTAGAATTCTAGATAGGGTTAATATTTGGATTTAACCCCAAACTTCGCAATTTACTTTACTTCAACATCAAACTTGAGCCGAAACGGGCATCAACAAAATTACTTCATCTAAGCCTCAAACCAAAGTTTTCAGATTATTTCAACCAATAATTTTATAATTAGTTTAAATTATCATCATAAGACATTGTCAATATGTATGCAACATCTTAAGACCCTGTTCTTTAGAAATGTACAAAAAAGTATAGAAGGGATCGTGATAAATTCCACAAAGTATATATCGCATATTTACCAGAAGAGTGTTATAACTCAACTAACTTAGGTCTAAAAATGTATTCGGGTGGGAACGACTTTACGAATGCGTCCATACTATTCGATTGATTTGCATTTCATTTAAGATTATACAAATATTTTCATAGCAATAATTTCTTCCTATTGCAACTGGAATCAAAAGGTTTGACTAAGCTGGGCATGCTTGGGCTGAAAGCCTTGTTGAAATGTAGTTGCAAACTTTAGAACAATAGCGCAAACCCATTCAAGGGCCAAAAGACGGACAAGTGTCTGCGGTACTGCTTTGTTTCCTGCGGCCTCCAAAGTCTCTTGGTCATCTGCAAATCGAGAAAGTTGATGGTGTAGCAGTTTCTGTAGTTATTGCTCTTTTAATCCTCTCTTTTTGTGTATGAGCAGAGAATTATATGAAATTCCTAAGCTTTAGTCACGTATTCTTCTTCCTTTGTGGTTTACTTGTACTTTTAAGCTGCAGCTTGTAAATCGAGCATTTTTATGTCTCGTAGTTTCTACAAACACATGCAAATAAAGACGAAATCATTCCACATTTTTCTCTCTCTCTCCTCTCCCTCTCTCTCTCTCTCTCTCTCTCTCTCTCTCTCTCTCTCTCTCTTAGTTAACAAGTTTGACGATTATCCAAATAGTGGAGTACGAAGTATATCTACCCCAACCATCCAAGATTCAGCTACGGCAGCCCACGTCGCTGGCAGCTTCTTGGGCACATCGCAAGGCCCTGTCGAATGGGTAACAATGGGAGATCCCCAACACAATACAGGTAAGAAACACATAATTAGTAATTATTATCGATCTTATGCATGTTGTTTTTAGCAACCATTATTTCCATTACACTGATAAAAAGGTCAATTGCGAACTCACATAGTTTATTGTGAATTTAACATTTCGATCACGAAATAAAATAATAAAATTGCAATTAATAATTTTTGTCCTATTTGAATCACAATTTTTGGAATAAACCAGAATGACAGAATAGAGAATACAATAACATGTACCCTATATCAGACTCAGTTCGTCATCCTGATCAAGAATATAATATAATATATATATATATATATATATATATATATATATATCTTGAGCAATATGTATTTATTCATAAACAACTCTCTTCATTAACATTACCGAATACCACGATAAAATTTTAATGCTTGTTGTCCAATGTATATAAAAAAAGCAGATTTGAATAATTAAAATTATTAAGTAAAATATTTAATGGTTCTTTAATAATAAAATAGAGAAATTATGCAAATAATTGAGGTGAGAGCTTTGTCCAAGATTCGCCTGTTGAGCTCCAATTGTAGAATACGGTTGTATTTACATAATTTAGTCGAATCCACTCTCGACTTTTTCTCTAAAATTATAGAATGATTGGATACCCCTTCGTCTGCTGATACTGAACCTCTTTAACGACTCTTGATACATTTTTCATGCATTTTCATTTCAGAAGATTCGCACAGTTCACAAGGCAGCATTTCAGGAGATGGTAAGTAGAGCGGTTTACTAAAAATTTTAATATATTATTTACAGTCAGACGTAACTAACTGGTGTCGACTATATGCAAAATATGCAATAATAAAATAACTTTCATTAGTTCCTGAAGTTTCCGAATCTTACGGTTAGACGAGTACCTAGAAATTGTACCCTATTAACTAAGTCCGTCGTCCTGATTAAGAATTTATATTCTCTTTTTGTTTTTTTATACCCTGTGTCCATTGAAAAAACAGGAAAAACAGGCAAGACAAGGCAGACCCCCACAAAGTATATATATTTTTATACCCTGTGCCCATTTGAAAAATGGGAAAACAGGGTTAATAACTTTGTGCGAATGTATGTAACAGCCAGAAGGAGGCGTGGCAGACCCCACAAAGTATATATATTCTTGATCAGGATGACGAGCTGAGTCGATATAGCCATGTCCGTCTGTCTGTCCGTCTGTTTGAACGCGTCGATCTCAGCAACTATAAGAACTAGAAAAGCCGTTTTGGTCATTTCTGAAAGGTGTATACCATACGCAGATTAAGTTTACTTTAAATCTTGGATGCCACTCCCCTTCCGCCCACAACGAGCATAACAAGAATTCATTTGCCAATTTAAGAGACACAAATCGAATTATATAAATTCTGTTTTCAGTTGTTCGTAGGTCTAAGGCGCAGATAGGGCTTTTTTCAAATTTTGGATGCCACGCCCCTTTTACGCCCTAATTCATAAAAACTGTATAACAAGCGTAATATTGAACTTAGAACTTGTTATTCGGTATATATAATCTCTTCTATTATATTAAACTTTCCTGAGAAGCGCATTAAAATCGATCAATAAATACAGGAGTTATAGGCGAAACAATATTGCAGGCGTTGCACGCTCGCTCACTAGCAGCGCGGCCAATTAAGCGGCACATATAGAAAACGTAGCAGAGAAAGCATTGCTGCTACGCTGCCTATGACAGTTTTATAAAATTTTATAAAAAATATAGGGCACAGGGTATAAGACAGTCGGGCCCGTCCGACTGATCTGCTCCGCCCATTCTGGTTTATCAGGAAGACGAGCGGAGTTGATTTAGCGATATGCGTCTGTCTGTATGAACGCGTCAATTTCGGAAACTACAAAAGCTAGAGCAGCCGTTTTGGTTGCTATAGATCAGAGATGCCCACTCCTTAGCTCTCGCTGCTCTTTAGCAAAGGGCTGTTGCTCTTGCTTATGGGGAGAGCTAGCCCGTATGTGTGATCGCTCTCTCTCGTATGCAAAGCAAATTACAACAATAATTTGCCTATATTTTTCTCATTCCATCCATTTCTGTCTAGGTCGCGACTCAGCGTCGTCTCTCCACAGTGGGCCATTTGGCCTCACTAGAGGCACTTAAATAATAACTTGTAAAAAAAATCAAAGTATTATTGGGTTTATATAATGTTTTTACAATTTTTGTTTCTTGTTTTTTTTATACTTTTATTTTTTAAAATGTTTTAATTTGTTATACTCATAGTTTTGTACATTATTTTTATATAAACAAACAAATTAAAAAAATATTTACAATTGATATACAAATGATTAACACATTTCTAGACCCTGTACTTTAAAAAAGTAAAAGGGTCTATTAATTTAGTGCAAATGACAGCTGTGTGTAACAGGCAGAAGGAAGCGTGGTAGACCCCACAAAGTATATATATTCTGACTCAGGACGACGAGCTGAGTTGATATAGCCATGTCCGTCTGTCCGTCTATGTGTCTGTCCGTCTATCCGTATGAACACATATCTCGCCTCCTTCATCCGCGAATCATCAAAAATCTACACCTATCTCAAAAATCTCGAAAACAATAAGCGCCACAGCATCCACAATAATAGCGCTACTGACTTGTAATTTGGTATGTATGTAGTCTATGGTATTCTTTACCGATGCTATATGATTATTTATGATTTGAATTAGAAATAGCGAAGATATGCAAGAGACAATCATTTTCACAATGCGTATATGTGCCACTGTGGCCACAATAATAAAGATACAGACTTGTAATTTGGAATGTACGTAGCCTATAGAATTATCCGTCGATGTTGTGAATTACATTACAAACGGGCAAGAAACAGCGAAGTTATGTAACAGACAATTTTCTTATAAATGTATGTGAGCGCCACTACAGCCACAGTTTAAAAGCTATAGACTTGGAATTTGGCATGTACGCAGCATATGGCATAATCCATCAATGCTGTGAATTACATTAGGAACGAAAAAGAAACAGCGAAGATAGATCAGACAAAGAAGCCACCTAGATCTTGCAGACTACAAGAGCTAGAAATACCATTTTTTGGTATTTAGGTTCTCTTATGCAGCAATCAGATCAAGTTAGTTTGGGTTTTTTGATAACTACTCTCATTCCTCCGCTAACCGAAAAACCAATTTAGCAACAGTTTGTAGTTTTAAAGCTTCAGTTTTAAAGCTAAAGATTTAGTATGTATATGGTATGTACGTAGACTATGACAATCTCCACCGATACTGTAAATTACATTACGATCGGATAAGAAACAGCGAAGAAAACACAAAGTACAGGGTCTCCTACAGTCGGTTACGTCCGACTGTAGCTCCGTCCTTACTGGTTGCTAATAAAATATATATTTCTTTGCATAATAAAATTTGAACGGGGCAGATCAGTCGGACGGGACAGATCAGTCGGACGGGCCCGACTGTAGAATACCCTGTGCCCTTTATTTCATATACAATTTTATAACTCTGTTACACTGAGCGTATCAGTAGTACGTCTTCTTCTTCCCTTTTTACGTGCGTCAGCTGCGCTGCTCTGGGCTGCTGCTGCTGGGCTGCGCTACCAGACGGACAGAAGGACAGACGGACAGACAGACAGACAGACAGACGGACATCACTAAATCGACTCAGCTCGTCTCCCTGATCAAGAATATATAAATTTGTGGGGTCTGCCACGCCTCCTTCTGCCTGTTACATACATTCTGACAAAGTTATTAACCCTGTTTTTCCCATTTTTCAAATGGGCACAGGGTAAAAAAATATTATTTAAATTTGTCATTAAATTCCGCTAGCGAGGTTAAATCCCTTACTGTGTGCTTGGTAGCTTGCGAGTTTTTTTCTAGATAATGCGCTTTGCTGTTGGGTTGCCGAAAATATGTACCTGCAGTGAACGAAATCAATTCTATTTATTTATTTCGATCAGAATGTGCGCCATCGCAGAGCACAATTAACTAAAATTAATAAAAATATGAATAATTGGTTGTGTGGATTTTAAATTTTAGATTTTATTATCGTTCCAAATTTGATTTTTGCGACTAAAAATATTCACATAATTTTTGAATGCTCGCGTCTAAGTATTGGTGTTTTTATTTGTGTGTATTGGTACGTGCTCTTGCGTATGCACAGTTTGGGCACCACTGCTATGGATAGTTGTATTCAATACGCAGATCAAGTTTATTTTAAATCGTTGATGCCACGCCCCCTTCACTGCTGATACGTTTAGTGTGACAGTTTTGCAACATTTTTTGAAAATGAATGCCATAAATAATAAAGACATTTCAATAATTAATTTCACCTGACGCAATAATATAATTATTAAAAATTGCGATTATATGGTTGTGCTGTTCTCGATCAATCTACAGTGTTTTTTTATGGTGAGAAATGGATGTAGTAGTTTTCTGTTAAATGGAAAAAACGCAAAGCAAACCGCAAAAGCCGTTTTTAATTTCTTGTGCCCTGTCTCTAGATCTGGCTTGGCATTGTTTTAGTTCAATCGAACTGAAATTTCCTGAAGTTTCCTGATGAGCTGGTCTCTAACGCCGGTACATGTGTGTGTGTATGTTGTGGATATCCGTGTCTACCTCGTACAATGGCTATTCACATAAAGATATTCATTTCAATCTGTTTTCTCACTCATCACTTGCTACTCACCACTCACTTCTCACAAGCCAGTATTCAGTATTCAGTATTCAGTGTTCAGTATTCAATGCCCAGTACTCAACCGCACTTGACCATTACCAATCTGCGGCTGTGCGAGTAAAGCCACAGACATAAATACAGAATAAGACTAAAGCGAACAACGGATCGACGGATCAACTTCCTACAATTTACCTCCATGCACTTTGATAACTCTCTAAGCGGAAACGTGAGAATTGTTAACTAGTTTTTTACACACATTTGCTCGAGTGGTAATAAGCGTATACCCCGTTCCCTATGGATTGAAGATATCTTATTATTTTCTCAAAAAAGTTTTCGGTGGCGAAAGGATTACCGTTGAATTGGTCACATTAATAACGCCCCAATATATAATAAAAGCATTTTTATTGAAATGTATTTTTATACCCTGTACTCATTGAAAAATGGAAATACAGGGTTATTAACTTTGTCAGGACGTATGTAACAGGCAGAATGAGGCGTGGTAGACCCCACAAAGTAAATATATTCTCGATCACGATGACAAGCTGAGTTGATTTAGACCTGTCTGTCGGTGCGCTTCGATCTCAGAAACAATAATAGCTATAGCCGTCATGGTCATTTTCGAAAGGTTTATACCATACGCAGAAAAAGTTTATTTCAAATGTTGGATGCCATGCCCCTACCGTTACCCTACAAATTAAACACATATAAATCTATCTACGTAATTTTTGTCTTTTACGAACTGTAAAGATGGTTAATATATACAAATTCTACAAATCGGTCGATTAATACAAGAATTATGATTAATTGAAGATTTTTATTTTAACATTAATTTGGATGTATATATAAGTAGTAGGCTATGCTACATAAATTAATATACCGATATACCACGTTTTTTTTAGTATTTCTTACGTCGTTTCGCAGATAAGCTTCTGAATTAGACTAAATACTACTGTGTTTAACAACATAGTATAGATATGAATTGGGGAATGACAGGAATACCATCGATATCCCATTCCCACAACTCGACCTTATGTATATATATAGTAGCATGGCATACACATAGGTAGTACGGGCGAGAGTGATCTATGGTACAGGGTATAAGACCGTCGCGCTTTTTAGACCCTTTACTTTAAAAAAGTAAAAAGGGTCTATTAAATTAGTGCAAAGAGGAAATGTGTATAACACCCAGAAGTAGGCGTGCCCTATTCTTGATCAGGACGACAAGCCGAGTCGATATAGCCATGTTTGTCCGTCTGTCCGTCTGTCCGTCTGTATGAACACCCAGATCTCAGCAACTATATGAGATAGAGACACCATATTCGAGATTCAGGTTCCCCTATTCAGTAAGCAGCAGGAATTTGTTTTTAGATTTTGGATACCTCCCCTCTTCCCCAGCAAATTGCAAAAAGCTACTGCAGCCACAGTTTAAAAGCTATAGACTTGTAGCATATAGCATTTTCTATCGACGCTGTGAATTGCGGTGCGATCGGATAAGAAACAGTGAAGATATACCACAAAGAGTTAGCCACACTAGGCAGAGGGGGGGTGGTGTGCTAGGCATATGCGCGTAGTTTCGTGCGTGTGCTTCTGATTGTGTTTGTGAGTACATATAAAAAGTAAAGGGTCTCCTACTGTCGGTTACGTCCGACTATAGCATTCCGTAAGACGGATCTGTCCCGTTCATATTTTAAATATAATTTAATTTATTTATATTTTGTGTTTATTAATCGATTTCAATGCGCTTGTCAAGATTTTTAAAAATAATAAAAAAGGGTTTATGTACCGAATAACAATATTCTATGTTTAATATTAAGCTTGTTATTTTGGTTTTATCGATTGAGGTGTAAATAGGGTGTGGCATCCAAAATTTGAAAAAACTTCATCTGCGTATGGTATAGACCTACCAACTACTGAAAACCGAATTTACGTAGATGGATTTGTATGTCTTTAATCGGTCGATATATTTTATTTATGTTCATAATGGGCGGAAGGGGCGTGGTATTTAAGATTTGAAATAAACTTGATCTGTGTATGGTTCACACCTTTCTGTAGCATTTATAGTTTAGGAAATCTCAGCGTTCATTTAGACAGACAGACGGACAGACGGACATGTAGAGTCTGCCACGCCTCCTTCTGTTATTAAAATTGGCGAACGTTTTAGCCGCTGTGTATGAATATTACAATTATAATCTCAAAGTTCTGTTATGTTTTTTGTTCGCTCCCCAACAACTCATTTTGGAATTCCCAATTGTATGTTCAAGTGTTATTATAAAGGCCACAGCGATACCAAGAGCGCCGGGTTTTCGCTCTTCAACCACCTAATTCACCATTCCACAGACCTTTTCGCGTTTTCCTGCTCACGATACTTAATTCCTTGAATTTGGAATACTGCTCATCTGCAGTGCTCATTGTAATTTGACAAATCACTTTTAACTTATGTTTTGACTTTTCGGGGAACATCCTTTGGGGATTATTTTAATTATTATTACGTTGCGATGAGTTTGCCTCCTGCCTTTAGTTAATCATAATGACGGTCTAGAGGGGTAATTGCAATTGTAGATGTTACATTGTTATCCTACAAATCGAAAGTGCTACAACCTGCGACATTCAAATAGCTGGATAATTTCTAAATTTTTTTTTAAAAGGTTTGGTCATATGCCACATTTTAAAGAGACCTATCGTTTCTACTAGAAAAAACATTCTACACTAAATACAAAAGAAATAACCCTGTATTTCCCATTTTTCAATGGGTACAGGGTATAATTATCAATATAAATTGAATTATATTTTCAAGTTATATTTTGCATTATTAAACAATCATAATAGTTACAATTGTTGTGATTTACACCAATTTATTGATAAACAGTCGGACATAACCGACAGTAGGAGACACTTTACTTTGACTTTATGCATTTACAAACACAATCATAGGCTAACAAACTAAGCTACTCGCGTATGCAATGCACACCACCCCTCCTCTGCCTAGTGCGGCAAATTGTCCGTTAAATATTTTCGCTGTTTATCCGATCGGAACGAAATTCACAGGGTCAATGGAGAATGTCATAAGCTAGTTACGCACTAAATTACAAGTCAATAACTTTAAAGCTGTGGCTGCAGTAGCTTTTTGCGGTTTGCGTGGTCCCCTCTATCCAAAATCCAGAACAAACTCGTGCTGCTCGCAAAATAGGAGAACCTAAAGGCCGAATATGGTGTCTCTAGCTCTTATAGTTGCTGAGATGTAAGTGTTCATACGGACGGACAGACAGACGGACGGACGGACATGGCTATATCGACTCGGCTTGTCGTCCTGATCAAGAATATATATACTTTATAAGGCGTGGTACGCCTCCTTCTGGGTGTTACATACATTTCCTCTCTGCTCTAAGTTAATAGACCCTTTTTACTTTTTTAAAGTAAAGGGTCTAAATATCTCGCTTTCGATTGATATATGGAGTAGCAGCATTCTTGTTAATTTGTATACACTGTAACCATTGAAAAATGGGGTAGAAGAAGGCGTGGTATACCCCACAAAATACATATATTCTTGATCTGGGAGACGAGCTGAGTCTATTTAACGATGTCCATCTGTATGTCTGTCTGTCCGTCTGACCATCTGTTCGTCTGTCCGTTTGGATAAATGCTGACTTTTGTTTGCTATCGGTAGATGTATTCAATACGCAGGTGAATTTTATTTAAAATCTTTGCTATTACGACCTTGAAACAGA
>JAWNNJ010000301.1:0-15418 GCA_035045125.1 Hypselothyrea guttata
TACTGTCGGTTACGACCGACTGTAGCCTTTTCCGTCCGACTGATCTGCCCATATTTATACCCTTGAATTTAAAAAAGTAAAAAGGGCCTATTAACTTAGTGCAAAGAGGAAATGTGTGTAACACCCAGAACGATTCGTGCCACGCCCCATAAAGTATATATATTCTTGATGAGACGACAAGCCGGGTCGATATAGCTATGTCCGTCTGTCTGTCCATCTATATGAACACCTAGATCTCAGTAACTATAAGAGCTAGAGACACCATATTCGGGATTCAGGTTCCCCTATTCAGTAAGCAGCACGAGTTTGTTTCAGATATTGTATACCTGCCCTCCATCCCCCGCAAATCGCAAAAAGCTACAGTAGCCACAGCAAGCTATTGATTTGTAATTTGGTATTTAACTAGTTTACGACATTCTCTATTGACGCTGCGAATTTTGTTTCGATCGGATAAGAAACAGCGAACATATGCCACAGACAATTTGCCGCACTAGGCAGAGGGGGGTGGTGTGCCTTGCATACGCGGGTAGCTTAGTGTGTGTGCCTCTGATTGTGTTTGTATGTACACATACTCAAAGTAAAGGGTCTCCTACTGTCGGTTACGTCCGACTGTAGCCTCCGTCCCACTGATCTGCCCCGTCCATATCCTTTAAAATAGAACTGACTATACTTAAAATATTAAAGTTTTTTTTTGCATTTGAAAAGAAACTATAACTATTTTCGAAAAATATTACATTACAATCAAAAAAGGTGGAAAGAATTTTCACAATTTATTCAGACTACCACGTCCGCAGTAGTATTTTGATTTTAAATAATGTAGATTTTTGCATATGAAATGGAATTTCGCATTGTGGTCTGTCCCTAACCTTCAATACCATAATCACAATCATCATCATCGGCATTGTAGTTATCATCATCACGGTAAACAACATTAACGAGTTTCTTGTTCTAAGTATCGCTTGCTTTAAGCTACCGCTCATTCCTGCAAAAGCGTGTTATTCGTTTGCTTTTGTTCCTTGTTCGTAGAGTTGCTGGCACTTGTTTCGGTTGCTGCTGTGGTTATACCCTGTATTCAATATAAATGACAACTTCGACCTTATCAATCATTTAACAAAATAAAATATGATCGACCTAATTGAGGTAGCTCTTACCTAACTTCTAGAGTAAAATTTCAAAAATAAAGGTTTATAGTAAATATTATAGTATAATTATATAACACGAACTTTATTTCGACATTAATTTATCATGTCTCTGTCTATGTGTGTAGGGTGTTTCCTATCCTATAAAGTAAAGTAAATTTGTGATTTAGAATACTATTAACTGCTTTTGCTTTCGTTTCTTTTACAAGTATATTACGAGTTTAGGTGCACACAGTAGATACGTGCTGCCAGGTTTGTGGAGATTCCTTGCAAACGGTTATCGACTTACATTTGATCCTCCTCCTGCTTCTGCCGCTATTTCCCTTCTTACCGGCCTTCCCACTTCCTCTCTTCTATGTGGCATCTGTTGTGATCAGCACGTGAAACGCTGCAGCTTCAGCTTCGGCTTCAACTTCAGCTCCAACTTCAGCTTCTGCTTGTGCTGTAGTTAGTTGATAGAGAGTTTAGACTTGGGTCAAGGCACTGTAAGTAGCACACTTTTTGTGTTATATATAATTATGACAAAACTATATATATAGATTGAAGGCGCACTTAGATTTTCCCTAAAGCGGGGCTGTAGGCTACGGCATTTAAGTTTCTGATAGATAATTCAACTGAAACTATGTACTATTTAGTACAGTGAGGAAAAATCAAAAATTTTCATACTTGAATCAAAATTTTCGGTTGCAAAAGTTTATTGAGCCAGCAAATTTGTAATTGAAAATGGGTAAAAACATAGTTAATAACTTTGGGAAAATATTTGTAATAGACAGAATCAGGCGTGGAAGACTCCACAAGGTATATAAATATATGTATGAGTCGTATGAGTCGATACAGCCATGTAACGCCGAGATCTCGGAAACTATAAGAGCTAGAGCTCTTATACCACTATTGTTGCTATAGGTAAAAGTATTAAATACATAGATCAAGTTTATTTCAAATCTTGGATAGCAAGTATAAGTATACTTAAATTCAATTATATTTAAAATATTTTAAATAAATTTAAATACCTTTAAAAAATTTAAGTAACTTAAGTAATTTAAATAATTATTATAAATAATTCAAATAACTTAAACAATTTTAATAATTTAAATAATTGAAATATTTTAAATAATTTAAATAATTTATATATTTTAAATAATTTAAATAATTTAAATAATTTAAATATTATAAATAAATGAATGTGAGGAATTCGGGCTCGACGTCTAGCAATGGGAGATTTTTAATGGAAAAATTTGGCTTGGTCAGATAGTACTATTTCGAATGGTGCCAACCATTCTCATCAGTGACCTTAGAAACGAAAAATGTCAAACTTGTCTGTATATGTGAGTAAGTCGTAAGTCGGGTTCGAACCTTGAACCTGTGGTTAGTGAGGCGAATGCCTTAACCAGAACGCCAGTCCTGTCCGAGCCCAGCCGCCGCTTAACTGCATTCATCAAGAGATCTTCATCTGACTATTTCTAAGACTAGCTGTTTTACCCAAGTTTTTACCGTCTCCATCTATTGCTTATTTTTGGTGCATTTATTTTAAACTCAACGGTTTAATCTATATGAATGCTGGTTTTATATATATATTTATATATATTTATATATTATAAATAAATTTAAATTTACGTTATGTTCAATTATATATCAGCCGTTTTGGTCATTTTTGAAAGGTGTATACCATACGCAGAACAAGTTTATTCCAAATTTTGGATGCCACGCCCCTACCGCGAGCAATGGCCATAAATATAATACATTGACAAATTTAAGACATATATGTGAATCTATCTAAATAAATTCTTTCTTTTACGAACTGTGGGGATGATTAATATCTACCAATTCTGCAAGTTTGAATTCAATCGGTCCATTATTAAAAGAATTATGTTTAATTAAAGATATTTGTTTTTTTTTTTTTTAATTTAATTTTGATGTACATCTAAGTAGTAGTAGGCTGTGCTACATATAATAATATCCCGATATACCATTGGCCTCCTCGTGGTGTTTCCTGGATATCAATTATATTTATTAATCGTTAGCTGATTCGAGCGGCGAAATAATATAATTAAAATAAAATTTTTATTCAACATAGAAAGTTGGTATTTGGAAAATAAATTGAATTAGATTCAAAATATATTTTAAATAGAATACTGAACCAGCAAGGCTGATCTTTGGTACAGGGTATAACACAGTCGAGCCTGCCCGAGAGTTTTTGCCATAATTAAACTTATTTTATTCACGGTTCTATTACTCTGTGTACTTGAATTCTAAAACAAAACTAAATTCGTTTATGAACCGTATCATAAAGAACAAATCTATCTTAGCTTTTTTGAGTGTACATAGTATTATGCGAACTACTAGTATTGATCTAGCCGAACGTTACCTTCTTTCAGGTTCTGATGATATGCTTATAATGGAAATGCAGACGTCGCCACATCTTAGCCTTGGGCTAGCGACAATTCAACACCAACACCAGCAGCAGCATTCCCATCCCCATCCGCATTTGCATCAGCATCAACATCAGCACCAACACCAGCACCATGTTATTCATCAAACGCAAGCACATCAGCATCAGCAAGTGAATCCGAATGCCACTCCGACTCAGACTCCGACTCCGAATCAACAATTACAGCATCAACTATCACAACAGATAGGTTCCCTATCCTCGTTACATTCCTTCCAAAGCTCGCCAGCTGCGCATCACCTCTCCGGTAGTATCAACACGCATGAGTTATTACACCAGAGTTCAAGCCTAGTCTATAGTTCAAGCCAAGCTGATGATAAGTCGAAAGGTAAGATTCTTTGCTCTAAATACGCTTTCTACAATTAATTGATAAAGCTGTCCGTCTGTTTCCGACTGCTTTTAAAATTTAGAGAGTAGGTCCAGTCCTGTTTTTCGTTCTATTTGGTCGCCCGTTTGTATGTAAGCATGGATCTCAGAAACTATAAGAAGTGGTGGCACCAAATTTAGAATTCTAGATAGGGTTAATATTTGGATTTAACCCCAAACTTCGCAATTTACTTTACTTCAAAATCAAACTTGAACCGAAACGGGCATCAACAAAATTACTTCATCTAAGCCTCAAACCAAAGTTTTCAGATTATTTCAACCAATAATTTTATAATTAGTTTAAATTATCATCATAAGACATTGTCAATATGTATGCAACATCCTAAGACCCTGTTCTTTAGAAATGTACAAAAAAGTATAGAAGGGATCGTGATAAATTCCACAAAGTATATATCGCATATTTACCAGAAGAGTGTTATAACTCAACTAACTTAGGTCTAAAAATGTATTCGGGTGGGAACGACTTTACGAATGCGTCCATACTATTCGATTGATTTGCATTTCATTTAAGATTATACAAATATTTTCATAGCAATAATTTCTTCCTATTGCAACTGGAATCAAAAGGTTTGACTAAGCTGGGCATGCTTGGGCTGAAAGCCTTGTTGAAATGTAGTTGCAAACTTTAGAACAATAGCGCAAACCCATTCAAGGGCCAAAAGACGGACAAGTGTCTGCGGTACTGCTTTGTTTCCTGCGGCCTCCAAAGTCTCTTGGTCATCTGCAAATCGAGAAAGTCGATGGTGTAGCAGTTTCTGTAGTTATTGCTCTTTTAATCCTCTCTTTTTATGTATGAGCAGAGAATTATATGAAATTCCTAAGCTTTAGTCACGTATTCTTCTTCCTTTGTGGTTTACTTGTACTTTTAAGCTGCAGCTTGTAAATCGAGCATTTTTATGTCTCGTAGTTTCTACAAACACATGCAAATAAAGACGAAATCATTCCACATTTTTCTCTCTCTCTCTCCTCTCCCTCTCTCTCTCTCTCTCTCTCTCTTAGTTAACAAGTTTGACGATTATCCAAATAGTGGAGTACGAAGTATATCTACCCCAACCATCCAAGATTCAGCTACGGCAGCCCACGTCGCTGGCAGCTTCTTGGGCACATCGCAAGGCCCTGTCGAATGGGTAACAATGGGAGATCCCCAACACAATACAGGTAAGAAACACATAATTAGTAATTATTATCGATCTTATGCATGTTGTTTCTAGCAACCATTATTTCCATTACAATGATAAAAAGGTCAATTGCGAACTAGAACTAGTTTATTGTGAACTAGTTTATTATGAATTTAACATTTCGATCACGAATTAAAATAATAAAATTACAATTAATAATTTTTGTCCTATTTGAATCACAATTTTTGGAATAAACCAGAATGGCAGAATACAGAATACAAAACAAAAACATGTACCCTATATCTTAGGGAATATTTAAAAAAAATATCATTCGAAGCGCAGCAGCAATGCAATATAATCTAACTGTAATCTACCAACAAATATGGCTCCTTTAGCTCTTATAAGTAGTTTCCGAATTCTCAGTGTTCATACAGACGGACGGACAGACTGACAGATAGACAGACAGACATGGTTCGTCAGTCTCAGACTCAGTTCGTCATCCATGTCTGTCTGTCTATCTGTCATATCTTGAGCAATATGTATTTATTCGGAAACAATTCTCTTCATTAACATTACCGAATACCACGATAAAATTTTAATGCTTGTTGTCCAATGTATATAAAGAAAGCAGATTTGTCCAAGATTCGCCTTTTGAGCTCCAATTGTAGAATACGGTTGTATTTACATAATTTAGTCGAATCCACTCTCGACTTTTTCTCTAAAATTATAGAATGATTGGATACCCCTTCGTCTGCTGATACTGAACCTCTTTAACGACTCTTGATACATTTTTCATGCATTTTCATTTCAGAAGATTCGCACAGTTCACAAGGCAGCATTTCAGGAGATGGTAAGTAGAGCGGTTTACTAAAAATTTTAATATATTATTTACAGTCAGACGTAACTAACTGGTGTCGACTATATACAAAATATGCAATAATAAAATAACTTTCATTAGTTCCTGAAGTTTCCGAATCTTACGGTTAGACGAGTACCTAGAAATTGTACCCTATTAACTAAGTCCGTCGTCCTGATTAAGAATTTATATTCTCTTTTTGTTTTTTTTATACCCTGTGTCCATTGAAAAAACAGGAAAAACAGGGTTAATAACTTTGTGCGAATGTATGTAACAGCCAGAAGGAGGCGTGGCAGACCCCACAAAGTATATATATTCTTGATCAGGATGACGAGCTGAGTCGATATAGCCATGTCCGTCTGTCTGTCCGTCTGTTTGAACGCGTCGATCTCGTCGACGCACAGTGGCTCAATCGGCGAATTTGGGGTGCCAAAAATCATAGCTCCCAAACGGGTTGACATATCTTCCTGAAACAAATTGCGTTTTACAGAAAAATGTTCAAATTTTCAAAAACACTAAACGTTATTTCGCTGGGACTTATAGAAGCTGCGCTATACGCGGTCAAAGTTGAGTTTTGTTGCAAGTTTAACATCAAATTTAGCGGCAAAAAAGCTAAATTTTACATCTCCTTGATTTTCAATAAAATAATGAATTTTTTTTAAAAAAATAGTTTATTTATGTTTATTAACATATTAAGAACAAGTTTTAATTCAAAGATTGTTCAACAATGTACGTACTATTTTTATTTATTTTGTTTAATATCATCAATATTGCACTAATTTGCTGGTCGAGGCAGCGTATTCGAAGAGTATAGTGTATAAGCGATATCTCACAAAATATTTATGAAATTTGTATTTTTGAGACATAAAACCAGTAGATATATATTATATTGCATAATGCTCTATATTTAACTTACAAAAAATATTAATTTATTGGTATATTTTGTCATCTTTAACGCAAAACAATTAATATCACATAAAAACAGTCGAATATGCATGTAACAGACAAGCTGCATGCGGTACATTTTCTTCTTCTTATACCCCTGACGCATGGTTTTTGCACTAGGTTGGTTGGGTTTTTTTTTTAAAAACCAAATTTCCCGCAATTTCCCGCAGCTGAACTTTTGGAAATATGTAAAGAAATATTTGCAGAATATGATGTCATTCACAGTTTTTCACCCAAATCGCCCCAAAATTTTGAAACTCTATATAAAGTTGAAAAATATGCTCAAAAACAGGTACTTCGCAAAATAATTCCGCAAAAATACCGAAATCGACAAATCGAAATTGTTTTTGTTTTATAACATCTAAAATAAGTGTAATTACAAATATAAATTCACTCATAATCGATTTCTCTTATACTTTTTTTGTTTATCGCCACTAAAGTTGGACGAATTGCACGTAATAAGGGCCGTTATACCAAAATAAAAAATTTTTTTCAACTTTGAGAATCTGTAACTACTAAACCAGTTATCCAAATTCATTAAAATTTTGGTTTCCACAGCATTAAATATTCCTCTATCAGATGGCATTATTTTTATTCAGCAACTCGTTTAGCGGGAAATCATTTTTGGCACGCCAAATCTAGCTATTGAGCCACTGTGCGACGGAGCTACAGTCGGACGCAACCGACTGTATGAGACCCTGTACTTTGTGTTTTCTTCGCTGTTTCTTATCCGATCGTGATGTAATTCACAGAATCGATGGAGATTGTCATAGACTACGTACATGCCACATCCTAAGTCATTAGTTGTTAAACTGTAACTTTAAAACTGAAAACTGTTACTAATTTGGTTTTTCGATTAGTGGAAGAATGGATGGAGTTATCAAAAAACCCAAACTAACTTGATCTGATTGCTGCATAGGAAAACATAAATACCAAAAAATGGTATTTATAGCTCTTACAGTCTGCAAGATATAGGTGGCTTCCCTGTCTTTGCTATCTTCGCTGTTTCTTTTCCGTTGGCAATGTAATTCACAACATTGACGGATAATGCCATAGGTTGCGTGCATGCCAAATCCCAAGTCTGTAGATTTTAAACTGTGGCTGTAGTGGCACTTACATACATTTATAAATATATGGACGGGGCAGATCAGTGGGACGGAGGCTACAGTCGGACGTAACCGACAGTAGGAGACCCTTTACTTTAACTTTATGCATTTACAAACACATTCAAAGGCTCACAAACTAAGCTACGCGCGTATGCAAGGTACACCACCCCCCCTCTGCCCAGTGCGGCAAATTGTCCGTTCCATATTTTCGCAGTTTCTTATCCGATCGGAATGAAATTCACAGAGTCAATAGAGAATGTCATAAGCTAGTTACGTACCAAATTACAAGTCTATAACTTTAAAGCTGTGGCTGCAGTAGCTTTTTGCGGTTTGCGGGGGAAGGGGGGGAGGTATCCAAAATCTAAAACAAACTCGTGCTGCTTGCGAAATAGGAGAATCTAAATCCCGAATATGGTGTCTCTAGCTCTTATAGTTGCTGAGATCTAGGTGTTCATACGGACGGACAGACAGACGGACAGACGGACAGACGGACAGACAGACAGACGGACAGACGGACAGACGGACATGGCTATATCGACTCGTCTTGTCGTCCTGATCAAGAATATATATACTTTATAGGGTCTGCCACGCCTCCTTCTGGGTGTTACACACATTTCCTCTTTGCACTAAACTAATAGACCCTTTTTACTTTTTTAAAGTAAAGGGTCTAAAAAAATGTCTGTTACATAACTATGCTGTTTTATGCAATGTAATTCACACCATCGACGGATAATTCTATAGGCTACGTACGTTCCAAGTTACAAGTCTGTAGCTTCATTATTGTGGCTGCCGTGGCACATACACGCATTTTGAAAAGAATTGTCTCTTGCATATCTTCACTATTTCTAATTCAAATCACAAATTAATTTATAGAATCGGTGGAGAATACCATAGACAACGTACATTCCAAATTACAAGTCTGTAGCGCTATTATTGTGGCTGCTGTGGCGCTTTTAGTTTTTGAGATTTTTGAGGTAGGTGTATTAGACCCTTTACTTAAAAAAAGTAAAAAGGGTCTATTAACTTAGTGCAAAGAGGAAATGTATGTAACAGGCAGAAGGAGGCGTGGCAGACCCCATAAAGTATATATATTCTTGATCAGGACAACAAGACGAATCGATATAGCCATGTCCGTCTGTCCGTCTGTCTGTCTGTCCGTCTGTATGAACACCTAGATCTCAGCAACTATAAAAGCTAGAGACATTATATTCAGGATTCAGGATCCCCTATTCAGTAAGCAGCACGAGTTTGTTTTAGATTTTGGATACCTCCCTCCCTTCCCCCGTAAACGGCAAAAAGCTGCTGTAGCTACAGTTTTAAAGTTATTGGCTTGTAATTTGGTACGTAACTAGCTTATGTCATTATCTATTGACCCTGTGAATTTCTTTTCGATCGGATAAGAAACAGCGAGTATATGCCACAGACAATTTGCCGCACTAGGCAGAGGGGGGGTGGTGTGCCTTGCATACGCGGGTAGCTTAGTGTGTGTGCGTCTGATTGTGTTTGTATGTACATATACTCAAAGTAAAGGGTCTCCTATGGTCGGTTACGTCCGACTGTAGCCTCCGTCCCACTGATCTGCCCCGTCCCTATATTTTTTTGATAATTCGCGGAGGAAGGAGGCGAAATATTAAACATCTAAAGCAAACTTGATCTGCGTAAGTTATCGGACAACCTGAATTTCGAAAAGCGGCGTTTCTGGCTCTTTTAGTTGCTAAGATCTAGGTGTTCATACGGACACCAGACAGACGGACAGACGGACATGGCTATATCAACTCAGCTCGTCGTCCTGAGTCAGAATATATATACTTTGGGGGGCCTACCACGCTTCCTTCTGCCTGTTACACACAGCTGTCATTTGCACTAAATTAAAATACCCTTTTATTTTTTTTAAATACAGGGTCTAAATATTTACAATTGATATACAAATGATTAACACATTTTTAGACCCTGTACTTTAAAAAAGTAAAAGGGTCTATTAATTTAGTGCAAATGACAGCTGTGTGTAACAGGCAGAAGGAAGCGTGGTAGACCCCACAAAGTATATATATTCTGACTCAGGACGACGAGCTGAGTTGATATAGCCATGTCCGTCTGTCCGTCTGTCCGTATGAACACCTAGATCTCAGCAACTATAAGAGCTAAAGACACCACCTTTCCGGATTGAGGTAGTCAGCTAATGCAAGCAGAACAAGTTTGTTTTAAACTTTTGATATCTCGCCTCCTTCATTCGCGAATCATCAAAAATCTACACCCACCTCAAAAATCTCAAAAACTATAAACGCCACAGCAGTCACAATAATAGTGCTACAGGCTTGTAATTTGGCATGTACGTAGTCTATGGCATTGTGCTTTAAATGATGCTTTACATTAAATTACTACTACTAAATTTGAAATAGAAATAGCGAAGATATGCAATAGACAATGTTTTTCAAAATGAATTTATGTGCAACTGCAGCCACAATCTTAGAGCTACAGACTTGTAATTTGGCATGTAAGTAGCCTATTGAATTATCTATCGATGCTGTGAACTACATTACAAAAGGAGAAGAAACAGCGAAGTTATGCAGCAGTAAATTGTTTTTATAAATGTATGTAAGCGGTACTACAGCCACGGTTTAAAAGCTAGACTTGGGATTTGGCATGTACGTAGCTTATGGCATTATCCATCAATGCTGTGAATTACATTACGAACGAAGTAGAAACAGCGAAGATAGATCAGACAAAGAAGCCATCTAGATCTTGCAGACTATAAGAGCTAGAAATACTATTTTTTGGTATTTAGGTTCTCTTATGCAGCAATCAGATCAAGTTAGTTTGGATTTTTTGATAACTCCTCTCATTCCTCCGCTAACCGAAAAACCAATTTAGCAACAGTTTACAGTTTTAAAGCTTCAGTTTTAAAGCTAAAGATTTAGTATATGGTATGTACGTAGACTATGACAATCTCCACCGATACTGTAAATTACATTACGATCGGATAAGAAACAGCGAAGAAAACACAAAGTACAGGGTCTCCTACAGTCGGTTGCGTCCGACTGTAGCTCCGTCCTTACTGGTTGCTAATAAAATAAATATTTCTTTGCATAAACTATTATTAATAAAATTTGAACGGGGCAGATCAGTCGGACGGGCCCGACTGTAGAATACCCTGTGCCCTTTATTTCATATACAATTTAATAACTCTGTTACACTAAGCGTATCAGTAGTACGTCTTCTTCTTCCCTTTTTACGTGCGTCAACTGCGCTGCTCTGGGCTGCTGCTGCTGGGCTGCGCTACCAATTGCGTAGCTTATATCTACTTTGTTTATTAACCGATTTCAATGCGCTCAAGATAGTTAAATATAATAGAAGACAGTATATATTCCGAATAACAACATTTTATGTTCAATATTACGCTTGTTATTCAACTTTGTTATTAAAAAACACGGGTTGTTTGGGTTTTATTGATTTTTGGGCGTAAAGGGGGCGTGGTATACAATTTTTGAAACAAACTTGATCTGCGTAAGATAACTACCTATCTATTGCAACCAAAACGGCATCTCTAGCTTTTGTAGTTGTTGAGATCAACGCGTTCATCTAAACAGACGGACAGAAGGACAGACGGACAGACAGACGGACATCACTAAATCGACTCGTCTCCCTGATCAAGAATATATAAACTTTGTGGGGTCTGCCACGCCTCCTTCTGCCTGTTACATACATTCTGACAAAGTTATTAACCCTGTTTTTCCCATTTTTCAAATGGGCACAGGGTATAAAAATATTATTTAAATTTGTCATTAAATTCCGCTAGCGAGGTTAAATCCCTTACTGTGTGCTTGGTAGCTTGCGAGTTTTTTTCTAGATAATGCGCTTTGCTGTTGGGTTGCCGAAAATATGTACCTGCTATGAACGAAATCAATTCTAATTATTTATTTCGATCAGAATGTGCGCCATCGCAGAGCACAATTAACTAAAATTAATAAAAATATGAATAATTGGTTGTGTGGATTTTAAATTTTAGATTTTATTATCGTTCCAAATTTGATTTTTGCGACTAAAAATATTCACATAATTTTTGAATGCTCGCGTCTAAGTATTGGTGTTTTTATTTGTGTGTATTGGTACGTGCTCTTGCGTATGCACAGTTTGGGCACCACTGCTATGGATAGTTGTATTCAATACGCAGATCAAGTTTATTTTAAATCGTTGATGCCACGCCCCCTTCACTGCTGATACGTTTAGTGTGACAGTTTTGCAAAATTTTTTGAAAATGAATGCCATAAATAATAAAGACATTTCAATAATTAATTTCACCTGACGCAATAATATAATTATTAAAAATTGCGATTATATGGTTGTGCTGTTCTCGATCAATCTACAGTGTTTTTTTATGGTGAGAAATGGATGTAGTAGTTTTCTGTTAAATGGAAAAAACGCAAAGCAAACCGCAAAAGCCGTTTTTAATTTCTTGTGCCCTGTCTCTAGATCTGGCTTGGCATTGTTTTAGTTCAATCGAACTGAAATTTCCTGAAGTTTCCTGATGAGCTGGTCTCTAACGCCGGTACATGTGTGTGTATGTTGTGGATATCCGTGTCTACCTCGTACAATGGCTATTCACATAAAGATATTCATTTCAATCTGTTTTCTCACTCATCACTTGCTACTCACCACTCACTTCTCACAAGCCAGTATTCAGTATTCAATGCCCAGTACTCAACCGCACTTGACCATTACCAATCTGCGGCTGTGCGAGTAAAGCCACAGACATAAATACAGAATAAGACTAAAGCGAACAACGGATCGACGGATCAACTTCCTACAATTTACCTCCATGCACTTTGATAACTCTCTAAGCGGAAACGTGAGAATTGTTAACTAGTTTTTTACACACATTTGCTCGAGTGGTAATAAGCGTATACCCCGTTCCCTATGGATTGAAGATATCTTATTATTTTCTCAAAAAAGTTTTCGGTGGCGAAAGGATTACCGTTGAATTGGTCACATTAATAACGCCCCAATATATAATAAAAGCATTTTTATTGAAATGTATTTTTATACCCTGTACTCATTGAAAAATGGGAAATACAGGGTTATTAACTTTGTCAGGACGTATGCAACAGGCAGAATGAGGCGTGGTAGACCCCACAAAGTAAATATATTCTTGATCACGATGACAAGCTGAGTTGATTTAGACCTGTCTGTCTGTCCGTCTTTTTGAACGTTTCGATTTCAGAAACAATAATAGCTATAGCCGTCATGGTCATTTTTGAAAGGTTTATACCATTGTATTATTATTGTATATAATAATATAAATATATAAATCTATCTACGTAATTTTTGTCTTTTACGAACTGTAAAGATGGTTAATATATACAAATTCTACAAATCGGTCGATTAATACAAGAATTATGATTAATAAAAGATTTTTATTTTAACGTTAATTTGGATGTAGTAGGCTATGCTACATAAATTAATATACCGATATACCACGTTTTTTTTAGTATTTCTTACGTCGTTTCGCAGTTAGAATTAGACTAAATACTACTGTGTTTAACAACATAGTATAGATTTGAATTTAAGTTTATTAATCGATTTCAATGCGCTTGTCAAGATATTTAAAAATAATAAAAAAGGGTTTATGTACCGCATAACAATATTCTATGTTTAATATTACGCTTGTTATTTTGGTTTTATCGATTAAGGTGTAAATAGGGTGTGGCATCCAAAATTTAAAAAAACTTCATCTGCGTATGGTATAGACCTACCAACTACTGAAAACAGAATTTACGTAGATGGATTTGTATGTCTTTAATCGGTCGATATATTTTATTTATGTTCATAATGGGCGAAAGGGGTGTGGTATTTAAGATTTGAAATAAACTTGATCTGTGTATGGTTCACACCTTTCTGTAGCATTTATAGTTTAGGAAATCTCAGCGTTCATTTAGACAGACAGACGGACATGTAGAGTCTGCCACGCCTCCTTCTGTTATTAAAATTGTCGAACGTTTTAGCCGCTGTGTATGAATATTACAATTATAATCTCAAAGTTCTGTTATGTTTTTTGTTCGCTCCCCAACAACTCATTTTGGAATTCCCAATTGTATTTTCAAGTGTTATTATAAAGGCCACAGCGATACCAAGAGCGCCGGGTTTTCGCTCTTCAACCACCTAATTCACCATTCCACAGACCTTTTCGCGTTTTCCTGCTCACGATACTTAATTCCTTGAATTTGGAATACTGCTCATCTGCAGTGCTCATTGTAATTTGACAAATCACTTTTAACTTATGTTTTGACTTTTCGGGGAACATCCTTTGGGGATTATTTTAATTATTATTACGTTGCGATGAGTTTGCCTCCTGCCTTTAGTTAATCATAATGACGGTCTAGAGGGGTAATTGCAATTGTAGATGTTGTTATCCTACAAATCGAAAGTGCTACAACCTGCGACATTCAAATAGCTGGATAATTTCTAAATTTTGTTTTAAAAGGTTTGGTCATATGCCACATTTTAAAGAGACCTATCGTTTCTACTAGAAAAAACATTCTACACTAAATACAAAAGAAATAACCCTGTATTTCCCATTTTTCAATGGGTACAGGGTATAATTATCAATATAAATTGAATTATATTTTCAAGTTATATTTTGCATTATTAAACAATCATAATAGTTACATTTGTTGTGATTTACACCAATTTATTGATAAACAGTCGGACATAACCGACAGTAGGAGACACTTTACTTTGACTTTATGCATTTACAAACACAATCATAGGCTAACAAACTAAGCTACTCGCGTATGCAATGCACACCACCCCTCCTCTGCCTAGTGCGGCAAATTGTCCGTTAAATATTTTCGCTGTTTATCCGATCGGAACGAAATTCACAGGGTCAATAGAGAATTTCATAAGCTAGTTACGCACTAAATTACAAGTTGCTGAGATGTAAGTGTTCATACGGACGGACAGACAGACGGACGGACGGACATGGCTATATCGACTCGGCTTGTCGTCCTGATCAAGAATATATATACTTTATAGGGCGTGGTACGCCTCCTTCTGGGTGTTACATACATTTCCTCTCTGCTCTAAGTTAATAGACCCTTTTTACTTTTTTAAAGTAAAGGGTCTAAATATCTCGCTTTCGATTGATATATGGAGTAGCAGCATTCTTGTTAATTTGTATACACTGTAACCATTGAAAAATGGGGTAGAAGAAGGCGTGGTATACCCCACAAAATACATATATTCTTGATCTGGGAGACGAGCTGAGTCTATTTAACGATGTCCATCTTTATGTCTGTCTGTCCGTCTGACCATCTGTTCGTCTGTCCGTTTGGATAAATGCTGACTTTTGTTTGCTATCGGTAGATGTATTCAATACGCAGGTGAATTTTATTTAAAATCTTTGCTATTACGACCTTGAAACAGAC
>JAWNNJ010000302.1:0-11480 GCA_035045125.1 Hypselothyrea guttata
GGGCAAACTCGAAATAATGGTCGAACAAAGTTGAGATTTTTTTTTTGGTGGTAAATAGTGTCGACAAAAGCTTAAATTTTGAATTTCATCCAAAAATATTGATTAGAACGCCCGCCAGGTGGAACAAATTTTTTACCGTCTACAGACGGTCTTGCCGAGCTGAGCTTAAACCAGAATGGGCGGAGCAGATCAGTCGGACGGGCCCGACTGTCTTATACCCTGTGCCCTATATTTTTTATAAAGTTTTAGTAAACTGTCTTACGCAGCGTAGCAGCAATGCTTTCTCTGCTACGTTTCCTATATGTGCCGCTTAATTGGCCGCGCTGCTAGTGAGCGAGCGTGCAACGCCTGCAATATTGTTTCGCCTATAACTCCTGTGTTTATTGATCGATTTTAATGCGCTTCTCAGGAAAGTTTAATATAATAGAAGAGAGTATATATATCGAATAACAACGTTCTATGTTCAATAATACGCTTGTAATTCAGTTTTTATGAATTAGGGCGTAAAAGGGGCGTGGCATCCAAAATTTGAAAAAAACACTATCTGCGCCCAATATAGACCTACAAATAACTGAAAACAGAATTTATATAACTCGATTTGTGTCTCTTAAATTGGCGAATGAATTCTTTTTATGCTCGTTGTGGGCGGAAGGGGAGTGGCATCCAAGATTTGAACTAAACTTGATCTGCGTATTGTAAACACCTTTCAGAAATGACCAAAACGGCTTTTCTAGCTATTATAGTTGCTGAGATCGACGCGTTCAAACAGACGGACAGACGGACAGACAGACGGACCGAGTGTTGGCGCGTTAGAGGGTTCTATGGGAGCTATAGGATATAGTCAGCCGATGTGGCCAATTTTTGTATAGTATATTTAAATTATTTTTTTAGATTTTTGGTGAAAATTTCATGACGATATCTCTACTAGAAGTATTTATGGCCGTAATTGTGCACTCGCAAGCAGCGCAGCGATTTTTTACGCTCAGCCCGGCAAGACCGTCTGTAGACGGTCAAAAGTTTTTTCCACCTGGCGGGCGTTCTAATCAATATTTTGGGATGAAATTCAAAACTTAAGCGTTTGTCGACAATATTTACCACAAAAAAAAATCCCAACTTCGTACTACCATTATTTCGAGTTTGCCCGTTAGAGGGTTAACTATCTTGAAAAGCGCATTGAAATCGGTTAATAAACAAAAAAGATATAAACGAAACAAAGCGCGCCCATACTATTCTTTATAAATAAATAAAATTATATTTAAAATATTTAAATTATAAACTGTATTTGCGAGCGCGCAGCGCGAGCTGTGGCACAGGGTATATGACAGTCGGGCCCGTCCGACTGATCTGCTCCGCCCATTCTGGTTTTATAATGCAGTGGCTGTCGTCACGGTGGCCATGTGGTTTGGATTTTATGTAATATTTTAAATGCAACGCAAAACTTCGATGTTGCTCGTTTCAGCTTCAATCTTGGAATATTCTTTATTCAACTTCATTAGCTTACGTCTACCTAGATTAAATGTGCTTAGGAGTTAGGAGTTGCACAGTTAACATACTTAGATAAAGAGAGGGAGAACGAAATTGCATGCACAGAGGAAATAGGAACCAAAGAGATAACAAACTTAACATACAGTGAAGCTTAACTAAAACTTAATACAACCACTAACCATACATCATATAGACTAGTCATTTCATACAAAGCAAATGGACACACAAATTTCTTAGCGACAGGCCCCAGGGCCGTGAAAGAGCGGCAGGCCCCGAGCTCTCTCCCGTCAGTGAGCGCGTCCCGTCGCTCTCTCGCTCTCTCATTCTTATGCCGACACCAGTGTTGCCATTTTGTCCTTTTTCAGGACAGATCTGTCCTTTTTTAAACCGATCTATCCGCACAAATTTTAAAACGTCCCCTGTCCGGAAAAAATGCCTTTTTTATTTTAATCTATCCTTTTTTCATCCTTTTTTTATTTGTATAAATCGCGCATGGAAAATATCATTTAAAACACATAGATCGGTTTTATATTGATATTCCAATTTCTACAAACAGATTTAAAAGCAATGCAGTCGTGATATGTTTAAGTGTGATCGAATCGTGCATATCGAACATCAGTTAACTGCAAGTTTCATGTTGCCATTTTATCATAATATGGCTAGATATAACTTTTTTGTTAAGTTAAAAATTTTAAATTGCCAATTGCAAAATATCTAACCTTTTTTAAATGGACTCATTATTTTTTTCTGTTTTATATTTTCGACTTATAATCGCAGAATACAAGATTTGGACGGGGCATATAAGTCGGACGGGCCCGACTGTAGAAAACCCCTTATTGTAAATTTATTTTAGAAAATAGTGTATATTTCGAATAAAAATATTCTATGTTTAATATTACGCTTGTTATTCAACTAATTATGATCAAATATACGAGGTTGTGTAGGTTTTATTGATATTGGGCGTAAAGGGAGCATGGTATCAAAGATTTTAAATAAACTTGATTTACGTATAATTACATCTACCGATAGGCTGCTCTGCTCTAGCGTTTATCCAGACGGACAGATAGACGGACATTGCTAAATCGACTCAGCTTGTCTCCCTGATCAAGAAAATATATATTTTGTGGGGTCTATAATAATAAAAAAATTTGTTGGCGTTCTTGATTTAATTTGATTAATATTTGTATTATGTAAATGTTGCTTTGGCCATATATTCTATGGTCCTATTTATTGACTAAATTAACAATTTTTAGCCAACTTATTTCCCTATATTAGATTTAACATAGTTTGTCCTGTTTTTTTGTCCTTTTTTTTAAATCTGTCCGTTTTCTGTCCTGTTTTTCGGGTTCATCTGTCCTTTTTTTATGATGAGGAGTTGGCAACACTGGCCGACACTGATTGCTATCGTTCGCTCCGAGCGAATCGCTCGTTCAGTCGCAGAGTTGCGCATCTTGATAAAGGCTGCTCTGCGCTTGAATTCTTCTTTATATGTATGCGTGTTCATGCATTCACGTACACGGGTGCATGTGTGCGATCATTTCATTTCGACCCAGCAAGAATATTTGGTCTTTGAGATTTTTCATACTAGGTACCCTAACAATATGGGCATATTCACTATTCGGTTAATGGAAAAAATAAGAATATTATATGTTATAATATATTTATTAATGTTTCAGCAATATACAAATCTTCAATTTTTATTTAAATAATATTTTAATGAAAAAAATATAATAATTTAAATTAATAAATAAGTAAATAAATAATAATAATTAATAAATAATAAATAAATTAATAATTTAATTTTAAACAAAATGTTTTGCATATACATATGTATGTATTCGAATGAATAAAAATCCGCCTACTGAGATAGGAACAGGGCATATTGCAGTCGGTGTCACTTAAAAAAACCGACTGATGTTATGTGGTTGAGAAATCAAATCAGCTGTTATTGTTGTTATGCGAGCGAATGGTGCCTGCATACCCTACCAACGATTGCTTTTTAGAAGAGCGGGCAGAAACAAAAACAGCTGATTGGCTTTGTTTTGTTTACATTTTTTAGGACACTTGTTTTGAAAGTTTTGTTTAATGATCTTGGGTTGATTTTTTTTCTTTATGATTCGCAGTGTTATTTTAATTGTTATTTGCCTTTGCTATTTCTATAATATGTTGTTTTTGGCAATGCAAGCAATAGGCCGACTGATAACATGCGCGCCAAATCTATTGTTTTTGTTTGGTTTGTTTTGATTAAAAGCTTGGCGCGCATTATGCATCCATTTGCACGCGCCTTTTACGCCCCACTCGATAGAAAAAGTCAAGCATTTTTCACGTCGCTTTTGATTGTGCTTCAGTGCGGTGATATTTAGAGTACAAAACTTAAAAAGTTAAATAAATTAAATTAGAAGATAGCGTGTTTTTTTCAAAACGCCTGTGCTGCTGTTCCGAGTGTCCGTGGTGGTATCGTTTTCAAATCAAGGTTAAAATAGATTGTTTTGTCCAGGTATTCCTTTGTATATTTTTGCAATGGATGAGCATATTATTAGGAAAAATGGTCGGAGGTGTATTATTGAGTGCTGCAGGAGGAGCTATAGTGATTCATCAAGCTCCTTTCCATTTAAGTTGTTTTCATTTCCATCAGATGATAATAGACTCAAGAAATGGGTTGAATTATGCCATTTGGATGACAATTTTAATAAACGAACTGCGCGAATTTGTAATAGACATTTCGAAAGAAAATATATTGGGCTAAATAGGCTAAAAATCAATGCCGTACCCACTTTAAATTTAACTGACAACTTCCTTTTGCGTCCGGACAGTACTGTTCCTTGTGAACAATTTGAATTCAATGATGATGGCGCGGCAGAACCAATTGGCATTTATGAAAACCCAATTAGATTAAATAATTTTTCTAATAGTTTAGATGTTAGCCCTTTATATTTAGAAGCACCGCAGTTAGATGTTAGCTCTTCTAATTTAGAAACTCCTAATGCACAGCAGTTACATGTTAGCCCTTCTAATTTAGTAGCTCCTAGTGCACCGCAGTTAGGAAATTGTTCTTATTGTCAGAAAAGGGAAGAAAATGAGTTGTTTTATAGAAACAAAAATTACGAGATGTTTCTTGCATTAAAAACTTATAAAGAAAAAATTGAGAAATTAAGAAGAGCTAATATTTTAATGAAAAATGCGATGAAGCGCAAGAGTAAGAGAAATAGCAAGAAAAAGTGCATAAATATATTTAATATTATAAATAAAATGCCTCATGTTTCTGAAGAGGCAAAAACTATATGCAAAATGCTACTTAAAAAATCAAATTCTTACAACAACGCAGAAAAAGTAATAGCCCAAAATATAAACTTTTATTCATCCCGAACATACGAATATATGCGGGATGTTTTAAATTTAAAACTTCCGTCGAAAAGTACGTTGTCTCGATGGGCTTTGTTTAAAAATATGTCGCCAGGATTTCAACCTGATTTATTAGAAAACCTTCAGAGAATTGTTGGTGAAATGAGTGAGAAAGGTAAAGAAGCAGTTATCTTATGTGATGAAATAAAAATAAAAAAAGGACTGCAATATAATACCGCACTCGATGAAATTCAAGGATTTGAAAACGATGGCGACAAAAGAACACGTTTCTTGGGGCAGCAAGTATGCGTTTTTATGGTCAGAGGATTATTTGAAAATTGGAAGTACGTTATAAGTTATACTGTTTCGGCTAACGGTATTAAACATGAAGCCCTCATGAGCAAAGTTGAAGCAAACATTGGAGTTATGCAAACTTTGGGGCTTAACGTACGAGCTATAATATGCGATCAAGGCTCAAATAATAGAGCAGCTTTCAAAAAATGGGGAGTTAACATAAACAAGCCGAGTTTTAATGTTAACGAAAAAGAAATATTTACAATATTTGATGCCCCACATCTTATAAAATCATTAAGAAATATAATAATGAAGAACAATTTAATTACGCCTGATGGCGAAGTATCTTGGGATATAATAAAGAAATTGTACCAGATTGAGTCAAGAAACTCAACACGACTTTGTCCCAAATTAACTGCCAAGCATATTAATCCAAATTCATTTGAAAAAATGAAAGTTAAATATGCTACACAAATATTTAGCCACACTGTTGCGGCCGCAATACGAACAGTGATTGATTCTGGCGGATTTGTGGAATGCCGAAATAGCGCAGAAGCTACGGCAAATTTTATAGAAAAAATAAATAAGCTCTTTGATTGCCTCAATAGCCATGTTTTATATGAAAGAAATCCATATAGATGTGCAATGCAGAATAATAATAACGTGCACAAGTACCTCGTTGAAATGAGGAAGTATTTTGGAGAATTTAAATATCCACAAGCAGTGCATTGCATTTACGGAATGATTTTGAGCATGTCATCTGTACTTGCACTAGCTGAAAGTGTGTGGAGCTCGAAAATATTTTATATATCAACCGCGAAATTGAATCAAGACCCCTTAGAAAACCTATTTTATTTAATAAGAGCTCGCGGAGCAACAAATAATAATCCAACGATGTATGAATTTAACATCATAATGTCCAAAATGCTATCAATGAAAATATTAACATCGACATCAGTATCTGGTAATTGCGGCCCAGATGATGATACAATGTTAATAAATGTTATCCAGGACTGCAGCTTAAAAACAATTTGCAATGACGTAAAAACCGATAAAGTAGAAAGTACCGATTTCGATATGTTCTCAGATGAAGAGACGGAAATTGAGCATATTTTTGATATTGCAACTGGAAACGAATTTGATAGCAATGCCTTGCGATATTTTGCAGGCTATATATTGTTTAAATTTCTGCAAAAAAAAGATTGCGAAATGTGTTCTGATCTATTAAAAACAAATATAGAAGCACAATGCTCCACAGAATATTTTATTATAAATAAAAATTATGACTGCGCTGATAAAAGTTTGAAACTGAAAGCTCCATCAGATTACTATTTCTCTTTAATTCAAATGCATTACAATATTTTTAAAAAAATATTTGACAAAAGTCCTTACATGAAAAGAATAAAGGAAAAAATTAAACAGTCCTGTATACTCGCCACTGAAAAGTCTAGCATTTATTCAAATTGGTTTTCGGTTACCCATTCCTGTTATGAACACAGGATGAAAATGCTAGATGGATTTATTTTAATTTTACTGAGGAAAAACAGTAAATGGCTGACAGAAAAAATGTATACGAAAGGAAAAGCTGTATCAACAGCGAGTGCAAGAAAACTAAAAATACTCAAACAGTAATAAGTTTCTTATAAAATGGCGGTCGAGCGCCTGACAGTTCTCAAAGACCAAATATTCTTGCTGGGTCGAAATGAAATGATCGCACACATGCACCCGTGTACGTGAATGCATGAACACGCATACATATAAAGAAGAATTCAAGCGCAGAGCAGCCTTTATCAAGATGCGCAACTCTGCGACTGAACGAGCGATTCGCTCGGAGCGAACGATAGCAATCAGTGTCGGCATAAGAATGAGAGAGCGAGAGAGCGACGGGACGCGCTCACTGACGGGAGAGAGCTCGGGGCCTGCCGCTCTTTCACGGCCCTGGGGCCTGTCGCTAAGAAATTTGTGTGTCCATTTGCTTTGTATGAAATGACTAGTCTATATGATGTATGGTTAGTGATACAACACAGGGCCTGTCTGTGTCCAAATTAACTTAAACCACTGCAGCGCGGCACAGGACCTCGGCATTGACGTGGCCATAATATCTGAGTCTTACTGTGAAAGGCAAAATGGCAGTTGGACCCAGAATTGTCACCTGGGAGCAGCAATCTGGAGCTGTGGCCAGCAGGCGATGGCGATATCCGAGCAGAAAGCAGCCATATATACGTAAGAGCCAAATGCAATGGCTTATACGTGTACAGCTGCTACATCGCCCCCAGCGTCCCAATACAAGTGTACGCAGATGCGGTAACAGACATGGTAGAAGATGCGAGAGATCGATCCCCAGTGATCATTGCAGGAGACTTCAATGCCTGGGCACTTGAGTGGGGAAGCTCGCGAACCAACGCGAGAGGACAGGTCCTGCTGGACGAACTTGCGGCAGCGTACTTGGACCAATGTTATATCTTCTCTACACCGCGGACATCCCTACCAGGGCTGCCAATTTAGCCACTTTGTGGCTAGATCTAGCCACTTTTTAATCGGGCTAGCCACTTTTTTTTTTTAAAATGCTATCACTACAAATCTAGCCACTTTTTGGTTTCATTTAGCCACTTTTAGCCATTTCGTTCATTTGCACTTTTGAACACAAATTTCGGTTTGATAATGCTGCGTTTAACCAAATTGGGACTAGATTTTACTACTTCACTCGTGTAAGTGCCTTCAAATTGTACGAAGAAAGACCTTTTTTTTTTGCTTTTTAATCAAATTTTGTCGTATTTCAACTAATAATACTTGAAAAACACATTTAGCCATTTTTAGCTACTTTTTTCGTCAATTTTAGCCACTTCTGGCCCAAAAAATCTGGCAGCACTGATCCCTACTAGCAGCCAACTGACTACATCTACATTTGCCGATGATACCGCTATTCTCAGCCGCTCGAAATGCCCACTAAAAGCATCAGCGCAACTAGCTCTTCATCTGGTGGCTGTGGAGAAATGGTTATCTGACTGGAGAATCAAAATAAATGAACAAAAATGTAAACATATAACGTTCACTCTCAATAGACAAGATTGTCCAGATCTTAAATTAAAAAATACTGTACTTCCGAAAGCAAATGAAGTTACGTATTTGGGGGTACAACTTGACCGGCGGCTCACCTGGCGCACGCATATTGAAACTAAAAGAACGTACCTAAAGCTAAAGGCTAACAGCCTTCATTGGCTTATTAACGCCCGTTCTCCCCTTAGCTTAGACTACAAGATCCTGCTCTACAATTCAGTCCTAAAACCGATATGGACGTATGGATGCCAGTTGTGGGGCAACGCCAGCAACAGCAATGTTGAGATAATACAGAGAACGCAGTCAAAGATCATCAGAACTATCACCGGGGCACCGTGGTATGTTCGGAACGAAAACATCCACAGGGACCTAAACGTACTTCCCATTAGAGATGAGATAGCAATACACCTGGAAAAGTATCACAACAAGCTGACCCTACACCCAAATCATCTCGCAGGAGCACTAACGCGAGTATGCAGCCACTCTCGTCTCCGCCGTAACGATCTTCCCATCCAGCTATAAATATTAGGAACGTGCAGCCATTAAATAGTTTCAATTAAACTCTTAATTAAGTTTAATTAATAAGATTTGTAAACTTATTGTTAGTCTTATAAGAGAAGATTCAATAAATAACAGCAAAGTAAAAAAAAAGAAAAAAATAATTGTAATATCCATCTGGTTACTTTGTCGTTTGTTGAGAACGGTCCAGTATTCCAGGTTAATGGTTTATGATCTGATATTAAAGTAAATTTTTTTTTCCAAATAAGTAAGGTCTAAAATGTCCAATAGGCTGCTAACATTTCTTTTTCTGTAGCTGAAAATCTGACCTCTTCATCGGACAACGTGCGACTAGCGAATGATACTGGCTTAGCGTTACTTATTGTTCCCTGAGACAGTACAGCGCCAACTGCATAGTTGCTCGCATCAGTGCACAGTGGACGGTCTTATATGGCGGAGGCGGTCAAAAATACTTCCAGTGGTGATATCGGTATGAAATTTTCACCAAATATCTACAAAAATATTCTAAATATATATTTAATATATATATTGGCCACATGGGCCGACTATATCCTATAGCTCCCATTCAAACGATCATCACAGTTGTCGGTTAAAAATGCTGTTTGTTTAAATATCAAATTAAAATGTTGAAAACATAAAATACCAAAAGCAAAGGCTAAGAACAAGAACTAAAAATTGTTTAAATTACAAAAAATTTATTTTCAACGATGCTTTTTATACCCTGTACCCATTGAAAAATGGGAAATACAGGGTTATTAACTTTGTTAGAATGTATCTAACAGGCAGAAGGAGGCGTGGCAAGGCGAATGTATTTTATTTCATTCATTGTAGGCGTCAGGGGCGTGGCATTCAAGATTTGAAATAAACTTGATCTGCGTATGGTATACACCTTTCAAAAGAGACCAAAACGGCTGCTCTAGCTTCTATAGTTTAGAAAATCTCAGCGTTCATACAGACAGACAGACAGACGGACAGACAGACAGACAGACAGACAGACAGACAGACAGACAGACAGACAGACAGACAGACAGACAGGGCTAAATCGACTCAGCTTGTCTCCCTGATCAAGAATATATATAGTTTGTGGGGTCTGCCACGCCTCCTTCTGCCTGTTACATCAGCTGCCCATCAAAACTTTTAGCAATAGCCGCAGAAATTCAAACTAAAATTCCCTTTATAGTGATTAGCCTATATATATCACCAACCGACAAGTTTACAGAACGAGATCTACACGACATGATTAACAGCTTCAATAAGCCAGTAATGATTCTCGGAGACATCAATGCATGGCACTCATACTGGGGATCCTCTTCAAACAACCCAAGAGGCAATATCTTTGCAGACTTTATACAAAATAGCAATCAAATAATCCTAAACAATGGGCAGGCCACACATTATTCCACACACAACACGTTCACGCTCGTTGGTATAACTACATGCTCCCCACCTATCAATCTTAACCCTCTAACGCCATCTTCCAAAATAATAGAAGAAATTCATTCAAGTATTTTTTTCTAAGGTGAATTGGGGCTCCTAAACTCAAATATGAAGTCAAAAAGAGCGTAGATGCTTTCGTTTACCTATAAGTTGAGAAAAGGTGAATAAGTGCTAGCTAAGTGATAGCTAAAACAAATACGAACAAACATTGTGAAACGATAAACGAGATCAATGCAAAATAATATTGTAAAACAGAGAAAAGGAGCAATAAATACAAATATTCGAGTGTAAATAGAAAACGATCGAGTGTTATGATTTATAAGCGCAAGTGCTTCAAATTATAAATTTGTTGTACGTGCTCATCCAGCTGACGTTAGCCAAGGCATAAATCGGCCAAAATAAAGGTTCGTTACAAGGTGTGCCACGCCTCCTGCCTGTAACATATATTCCAACAAAGTTATTAACCCTGTTTTTCGCATTTTTTAATGACTACAGGGTATGAAAATCATACTATAAACAAATAAATTCAGCGTATGTCTATTTTATATTTGCATACCTATAATTTATTTTCAATAGTAAATATATAGTACATACCTTTCACCAAAAAAATAATCACTTCGATTAGTGCTATATATTTGTTTTTATTAACACAACAAAACACAACTGTGCGCAGCTGAAATTTGGCACGCAAGCTAACGCATGTACTGCGCAAGAGAAAATACCAAGTGCAGTTAAAAGCTCCTGAGAGCTTTCAAAGCTTCTACACGTATTTTGGCGTTTGTTCTTAACTGCAATCAAATATTCAACTGATGCAAACGCTCTTATTTTTTTTTAAATGTAACTAATGTAATGAGTGCCTCAAGGCACTCTTAGGGCTTAGAGGGTTAACGCCATATGGTATATAAGTGAAAATCTATATGGAAGCGATCATTACCCAATATGCATACAATTATTTCCCAAAACAGCTAGCCACATAGGTCACAAAACACATAGATACAAACTGCACTCAGCAAATTGGAGCCTTTTCCAACAAGAAATTAATAAAAAATCACAAAAGCTTATCATTACAAATAATACTAATCAATCTGCAGCCAAACTGCTCAAAGCTATCAAAGCTTCAGCCAACACAGAGATTCCAACATCGAATCCAAACAGAGCTAGGAGTAAGCCAATATACTGGTAAAATAGTGAGTTAGATCAGTTGAAAAAAGAACAAATCAATTGCCTC
This sequence comes from Hypselothyrea guttata, assembly GCA_035045125.1. Lineage (NCBI taxonomy): Eukaryota > Metazoa > Arthropoda > Insecta > Diptera > Drosophilidae > Hypselothyrea > Hypselothyrea guttata. Next base: position 11,363 of record JAWNNJ010000302.1, read on the forward strand.
AATAAATTGAGAAAGCATCTAACCACAGCGTACATGCTTACATATAAAAAAGCCAACGCAAAGTTTAAATACTTTGCAAAAATAGCGCAAAAAAAGGATTTCGTTGAGTATACAAAAT
>JAWNNJ010000303.1:0-35797 GCA_035045125.1 Hypselothyrea guttata
GCTGAGTGTATGGTGGGATATCAAAGGAATCCATTATGAAGTGATGCCCTATGGCCAAACCATCAATTCTGACCTCTACTGTGAACAACTGGAACGATTGAAGATTGCACTTGAACAGAAGCGGCCAGCCATGGTGAATCGAAAGGGCGTTGTGTTCCATCATGACAACGCCAGGCCCCATACATCTTTGGTGACGCGTCACAAGCTACGGGAGCTTGGTTGGGAAGTGTTAATGCATCCACCTTACAGTCCGGACATTGCCCCAAGCGATTACCATCTGTTTTTGGCCATGCAAAATTTTTTCGATGGACAAAAATTGAGTTCAAGGGAGGATTGTGAAAATCGAATCGCCGAGTTTTTTGCCAGTAGGGACAAGGACTTCTTTAGGAGAGGCATATACAAGTTACCATCAAAATGGCAGAAAATCATCGAAAACAACGGTATATATATTACTTAAATCGGACAATGCTAACTATATTAAAATCGTCGTCGGTATGTCATTACCAAACAACCTAATATTTTTTCCGACTGAGACCTTAAACGACTGGACGAATCGCTCAGCCAATCCGTTGGATGCTGGATGGAAGAGTGCTGTAGTTATATGCTGTATACCATTTCTTGTGCAAAATTCTTTAAATGCATCGGACGTCAGTTGAGTGCCATTATCGCTTACAAGAGTTTTTGGGTAACCTTCGATCGCGAAGATTGCTGCTAAAGCTGAAATAGTTTTGTCTGCTGTAGTTGTTGACATGTTGACCACAAAAGGGAACTGGGAGAAGGCGCCTACACATATTAACCACATTGAGTCGAATATGGGACTTGCAAAATCTATATGTACTCTTTCCCATGGCTGTGTTGCTTTTGGCCAACTGCTGAATTGTTTTGGTGGTGAAGAATTCCATATCTTACATATGTTGCAACTCTTAGCGATATTCTCTATACTTTGATCGATACCTGGCCACCAAACATGCGTCCTTGCAAGTTGCTTCATCCTTGCTATGCCCCAGTGACCTTCATGTAGAAGTTTCAGGATTTCTTCTTGTAGAGCTTGTGGAATAACAATGCGAATTGCATCTGTGTGTTGGCATAGTAGGTCATTGTTTATTGTAAGAGCGTTTCGGCGAATAAAATATTTCGCTAGATGTGGATCGTTGAGTTTTTCAGGCCAACCGTTACAAACAAAGTTTGTTACTTTTTTGAGAACGTTGTCTGCTTCTCCACATTTTTTAATAGTTGCTGCGCTAATTGGTGGTGGTATTGTTACATTATAACACCTCCGGAACCGCAATGCGGTCAACATCTTCACAGATGGGTCAAAGATGGCAGCAGGCGTTGGAGCAGCTGTGTACTGTGCGGACCCACCAACACGATTATCATATAAGCTCCCGGACTATTGTAGCATCTTTCAAGCCGAAATTTTTGCCATCCGGAAAGCCGCTGAGGAAGCTCTCAATCTTGGAAGAGGTAAAGAGCAGATCAATCTCTTTGTAGATAGCCAAGCAGCTATCAAAGCAGTAAAGGCGACCAGCATTCGCTCCAAAAGTGTCCTGGCGAGCAGAGTCGCAGTGGATTTGTTAGCGCTTAATAAAAAAGTGCACTTCTACTGGGTACCGAGCCACCGGGGCATTGATGGAAACGAATGGGCAGATCATCTAGCCAAGGTCGGTGTACAGCTAAACGAGGACGTGATTGAGAGCGTTGCAGCACCGCTCACCACGTTTTACAAAGATCTGGAAGACGCGGCAAAGGCAGAGGCGGAATGCAGATGGAGATCCACATCTTCCTGCAAGACATCCAAAATAATGATCAAGACCCGCAACAACAAGCTGAAAACTTTACTACTGAGCTTGGGTCGGCCGGACTGTCGGCTGCTTACGGGAATCCTCTCGGGGCACTGTCTCACGACCGTACATGCGTGTAGGCTGAACATTCTCACCAACATGAATTGCAGGAGTTGCAAGGAACCAGGAAACTCTAGAACATCTTATGTGTCACTGCCCAGCCCTGGCAAGGAGAAGACACAAATATCTCGGCACCCACTCACTACAACAACTATCAGACGTCGCCCGCAGATCTCCAAGGGAGCTGCTAAATTTCGCCAAACAAGCGCGCATCCTTTCTGGATAAATTTTCTATAGGAACTCCTTCACCGGTATCACTAAGGACCACCTCTGGTCTATGTGGAATCCTCCCTTGTAGGGGCTTTACCGGCTCAACCTAACCTAACCTAACCTATAACATTCCTCTTTGTTGTCGAAGCTTGAATCCGATTGTAATGGAAGACTTGATAAAGCGTCTGCGTTTCCATGCATTGCTGTTGACCTGTACTGTATATCGAAGGAATAAGCCAGTAAGGTAATTGCCCAACACTGTAATCGATTAGAGGTCATTACAGGTAGGTGTTTGCTTGGATTAAATATAGCAACTCGCGGCTTATGGTCCGTAATCAGTTTAAATCTACGGCCATATAGATACTGGTGAAAACGTTGTACTCCGAAAATAATGGATAGTGCTTCCTTTTCGATTTGGCTGTACTTTATTTGATGCTTATCTAACGTTTTCGAGGCAAAAGCAATTGGTCTCCCTTCCCCATTTGGTTGAATATTAGATAAGACAACACCGATTCCATAGTTAGAAGCGTCGGTGGTAGATTTTCGTCGAAATGTGCTAACTGTGCGGCGTTTAGTATACATTCTTTTAGCTTGTTGAATGCTGCTTGCTGCTGAGATCCCCATACGAAAGGTATATTCTTTCGGCGAAGTTGGTTCAATGGTGATGCCAACTGTGAAAAATTAGGGATAAAACGCTTCCAATTGCTGAAGATTAATTGGAGCGGGCAAGTTCTTTACAGCTTGTAAGCCAGACACATCCGGAAGGATACCGTTGGCGCTTATTCTGCGACCTAAATATTCAATTTCGTCCATTAAGAAGCAAGATTTCTCTTTCTTGCAACGAATTCCATTTTCTTGAAGTAGCGCTAATATTTGGTAGGTGCTCCTTTTGTAGGTGCTCTTCTGTTGTTGAAGCCGAAATGATAATATCATCAAGATAGTTACCACATCCTTCAATACCAGACAATAGCTGTTGTAGGTAGCGTTGAAAAATAGCAGGCGCACTAGCGATACCATACGGTAAGCGCTGATATTGAAATAGCCCCATCGGGGTATTTACTATCAATCAGGGTACTGCTCTATATCAATCTGAGTGTTGATAGCTTGTTTAAAATCTCCACAGATTCTAATTGCGCCACCTGGCTTAGGTGCGAGTACAATGGGTGATGCCCAGTTGCTGAAGTTTAAGGGTTTCCAAATACCTGTTTGAGTTAGACGATCCGCTTCCTGCTTAAATTGTTCCATTTGTGCAAAAGGAATTTGCCGACTTTTGTTGAATTTAGGAATCGCATTTGCTTTTAATACGATGCTGGCCTTAAAGTGTTTTATTACACCAATTGAAGGCTGAAAAACTTCAATGTACTTGTCACATAGGTTTTCTACCTGTTTTGTTATTATTATTATTATTATTATTAAGGAGGGAGTCTGTCAAACAACAGATGGTGTAGTGTACTGCGACCGAGAGGTCTTTTGTACCACCTTGGCTCCCTATGTTACCAAAAGCAACTCAACCTCCCTGATGAAGGCGAGTAGGTCTTTTGTTGGAGTGGATTGCAACTGTGCAGGACTCACTAGCTCTTTGCACAGGTACCGTTTTCTAGTCCATATTATGGCTGGACAGTCGCATAATATGTGTAAGGCAGTCTCATCATTTTCCTTGCAGAGTCTACACTCTGGGTCTGTCGATAGACGCATTTTGTGAAGGTGGTAGTTAAGCTTGTGATGGCCTGTGAGATAGGCCACGAGAAGTCTTAACTCCGCCTTGGAAAGCTCCAGTGCTTTTCTTTTGTGCGAGGGAGTGATTAGCTTCCAGGTATGGCGCATACCACCCAGAGCTAACCAGTGTTTTTTCGTTTCACCCGTCAGCCAACATCCGATGATGTTCCGGACAGATGCCCAACTGAGTCCGCAGAAGGGTTCAGGGCCAATGAGGGTGAGCGTCCGAACCGGCCCTTGCTAGTTCGTCAGCTATCTCGTTTCCAGGGATACCGGAGTGACCCGGTACCCAACAGAGTGAGACATTGTTTCTTGTGGAGATTTGCTGGAGGCTGTGCCAGCAGTCCGCTACCAGCCTTGAGGTGATCTTCCATGAGGAGAGAGCACGAATGGCAGCTTGGCTATCAGAGAAGATAGTGATGTTGGCTCCTCTTATACCACTTGATAGTATGAGTTTAGAGCAGAACTCAATGGCGTGAACCTCAGATTGGAAAACACTGGGCCAAGAGCCCATTGCAATAGAGGTTCTGCTGTTGGGTCCATACACACCAGCACCAACTCCCTTGTCAGTTTTCGATCCGTCAGTATACCAATGCAGGTCCCTGGGATCATTGCAAGGGTTGCCATCAATCCATTCCGTGCGGTCTGGAAATAGAGTTCTAAATTTTGCCCCGAAGCAAAGTTCCTTGATCTTAAAATCTGCTCTGCTGCAGATCGATAAGCCAGGAACTAATTTTAGTAAGCTAGCATGCCTGGAGTTGGCGTCTAGCAGCCCAGTAGTGAGCTTTATACGAAGGATACTTTCGCAAGCTGCCTTCTGAATGAACAAATGCAGCGGTGTTAGTCCAAGGATTAACTCAATAGCTGCAGTGGGACACGTACGCATGGCACCTGTCAGCGCTAAACATAACAATCTCTGTAGTTTGCTACATTTAGAGGCGGCGGTGACCTGCTGCGTCTTTGGCCACCATACAAGGGCAGCATAAGTCACAACAGGTCTTACCATCATGGTAAATATCCACATGATGGTTTTTGGGGTCAGGCACCTGTTTTGTTAAGTCTGATAAAACATTAGCCACTTCTTGTATTTTGAATCCAAAAATGTTAAACAAATCAAGGCCAAATAAATTATTTCCACTCTGTATATTTGCTACGATTAATTCGATCGCTTTTTCTTTATTGCCACACCTTACGACAGTGTGCAACTCGCCCAACACTGGTATAACTGATTTGCCAAATGCGTGTAATATGCGATTACTTTTTATTAGTTTTGGGCTGTTTAATTGTTTATACGCTTCGATATTGATAACTGACACTGTTGCACCAGTTGCATCCAGTTTAAAACAAATTATTTTCTTATTAATTTCGAGGTTAATCAGCTTTTTATTTGATTCAGTTATTACTTGTCCTGTGACACTGTGCACTGTTTCAAGTGTTTCTACTTGCACTACATTCGCTGTGTTTTCTTTACCGTTCTTTTTGTTTTCATCTCGCTTTAACAAACACACGGCAGCTATGTGTCCCTTTTTCTCACATTTATGACAAACCGCATCACGAAATTTGCACTTCTCTCTTGCGTGAGAGACAAAACAACCAGAGCAAGATTTTGGGCGATTCTTACTCTCTTGACTTTGTTTTCCCGTTGCACATTGGGATGAAGTGCCTTTATTTTGGCCACAACCGTAATTTTAAAGCTAGAAAGTTGAAACTTGGAGAATTTGTTGCTTTTATTATTTGTGAATTTCGGTTTTTTTTTTTTTACACTGCAACCTTGCCTTCCTTGCCGCCTACATAACAGAACTGCAGTATATAATAAAATTCATATTAATGTTGTTATATTTTTTTCTTCATTTTTTTTTATCCACTTGTTAGAACATTTTTACAAATTAATATTTTTGCATATTATAACATAGCTTAATTAACGAAAACTTAAAAATAAGTACATAAACTTGTATTAATATAAACGTTCTTCTTCTAAATCAAAATCAAAATATGGTATACTGTTAAGCTCGTCTTCAACACTATATACTTGGGCAGCATCTTCCGGTTTTGGAGAAACTAAAAGTGCAATAACTTCACTTGGCAATGAGTGTGATTTTGAACTCTTTTTTGGAGCGATGCTTGATATGTAAGGATCAGAAGAATCCAAAGCTCGGTGAAATACGTCGGTTAAATTGTTCACTCGGCTATTTTTCCTGGCATGCAAAATCCTATCGCGCTTGTAATATTTGTTGCGAGCCTCAGATGCGTTTTCGCCTAAGCAACCAACAGGAAGTACAGATGATTCAATTATTTGTGATCCATGAACTAAAATTTTGTGGACCGTAGCGGTCATTGGATACCACGGATATTTAATCAAAATGCAAACGAAGCGTTTCTTCACAAAATTTCTTAAACTTATTTAAACAAACGTCATATTCGCATGATAAAACTATTAAAATGATATGTAGTTTGTTTAAAAGCTCTTCATCCAGTTCTAATATTGAGGCCAATAATTTAACGTCCGAAAATGCTCTTCGTGCCGTATTGCCATCGTTGGAATTTCCAGAACCATTCTGACTTGGTTTGTTAATATGTAACCCCATTTCAGACCAAAGCTTTCGCTCAATGTCCTTCTTGCGTACCATCATTATTTCTTTGTCAGAGTCCGTAATAATTCGCCACTTTTGAATACAAACACGATATGAGATGTTGAGAACGAATTCCAAAAACCTAATCCATGCGTGAAGAGGACTAACTCCGTACTGACAAGAATTGGGTTTAGGCTTGAACTTTTGACTGTTGACCTCTGTTTCTTTTAAAAAGTCCTTTGGAGTGGCACCACAAATTGGACAGGATTGTGTTGAATTAGTGCCCGTTAATGTATTCAACACCTTTCCATCGATGAGCGTCATGTGTACGTCGAATCGAATTTCCACTCTCAATTGTTCCGCCTCATACACAAATGGCTTTAAGTCTTTTATTTGCATGTCCAAAAGAAATTTGGAATTCAAAATGTGATCCCGGCTTTCTTTAGCAAACTCAATTTTTAGCGGCCTGCAATATTTAACGGATTGTGGATATCTGTTTCTCCAAATAATTCTCCCATTTTGATCCACCATTTGAAGGGGAATTATTGTAGTGACAAACAAAGATTGGTCCAGGCAAATGGGTTCGGGTTCCTTAAACCTTTGCTTATAAACGCTCTGTCCGGTTGAACCATCAAAACCATAGCTTACTATAAGCTTTACTTTATTTATATCAAGAAATTGTTGAAAAACTGGCTTTTGATATAAAATGATCCGAGATGCAGTATGGTTCAGTAAGTTCTGCATTGGCACTTCGGCAACAGTATCTGATACGCTTATATCTATAGGCCGACACTTTTCCTTAGCTTCTCTCACCTTTTCGTAGCTTGGATATATATTGCAGTTTTTTTCGATACTCTTTAAGCGTATGTTAATATATTGCTGCTTGGAAAACGAGTTTTCTATAATAAATGCTAAGGCCTCATCAGGTGATAATGGTATAGGCTCTTTCAATGAAAGTTGTTGCCTTAATTTTGAACTGTCAGGACTATTTATTGTTGTATTTAAAATGTGAGAAATATCGGTATTTTTTGCCTTCTTAGCAGACATAGCAGCTGCTTCAATAAGTAGAAGTGTTGAATTTTCCTTTGCAAGCTCGGAAGCAATTCTTCTTTTATGGCGTAGACTTCCTTCGTCATAAGAGACCCGTGGTCGTCCTCCAAGATTACGATTACAATCATCTTTTGAATAAAATATTAGCTCCGATGCAAGCCAGCTAGCATTTTCTTCTTTGAAGCGACGAATATTTCTGTGTGCTTTGTTCAGCAGTCTCTTAATTTGAACAATAAAGTTTTTTATTTTGTTTTTAATCACCTCCAAATCGTTTTCCGTAAAATCATTTGGAATTACTTCGACGCAAACCCAGTCAAAAGTTGCGTTGACATTGCGATTTTTATCCAGCCAAACTTCTAGTAAGTCGCCTCGACGAATAGCAACCTTGCTCGCATCTATTCAAATAATAAACCCCCCCGCAAATTCCCACAAATTATTTAAATGCTATCTGAATATACACATAATAACACATACTACCACATAAGTTGTTATTTGAACCCTGTTGTATCTTGCTAGATATGCTCCACGAAACACAAATATTTTAAGGTTAGAATGAACAAAACTACTGTTTACGTATTTCATTAAAAACATGACAATACAAAAGCACATGTAATTAAACACATATACAAATATTTTCTACATACCATGCGAAACATTTTCCATTTTAAGGTACTTTAATTGGTCCAACTGTTTAAAAATACGAGAACGCCAAAATTAAGCAACTTGTCTAATCAGCAAGCTTGCACGCACCACGTGGCAAGAACAGCTGACTTTCAAGGGCTGGTGGAACACAAGGGCTGCACAATAAAATACCAATTAAATATTTTCGATGACTGGGGACTTTTCTTAGCTTGAAATAATTGTAACATTATTGATATATTAACACGAACTTTTTGGGTTGTGGCCAAAATAAAGGCATTTCATCCCAATGTGCGTTGCTTTGTAGTTCGCTTGCGTTTGGCGCGCTTTATAATTTTGCTGTTTCTTTTTATGCGTATACATAGCATTTACAGGGTGTTCCCTGTGAACGTTTTCTTTTAACATAGAAACTGTTGCTGTTGTTGTTTCGTATGTTTCTGCTATGACTAACACTTCTTCTAGAGATGGCTTTGTTTTTTGTAGACATGCTGAACGTATTAAGTCGAACGGCGTACGGACAATGAGTTGATCACGTATCATCTCGTCCACGAAATTTGCTGCGCAATTTTCGGCATTGCATATAAAATCACATTCCCGTGCGATCCCTCTGAGCTCGGCAACCCATTCTCGATGTTTCTGAGAATGACGAAACTCGTGTTTGAAACCAGAATGGGCGGAGCAGATCAGTCGGACGGGCCCGACTGTCTTATACCCTGTGCCACAGCTCGCGCTGCGCCCTCGCAAATACAGTTTATAATTTAAATATTAAAGATAATTTTATTTATAAAGAATATTATGGGCGCGCTTGGTTTCGTTTATATCTTTTGTGTTTATTAACTCACTTCAATGCGCTTTTAAGGATAATTAAATATAATAGAAGAGAGTTTATGTTCAAAATAACAACATTCTATGTTCAATATTACGCTTGCTATTTAACTTTGTATGTTCAAATGTTTTCACAATCGCACAATTACCCAGCAGCGTGCTTGGTATCGCCATCCCTCTCGCACACTATTCCAAGCGTAAGGCTGCTGAGCTGCAACGGCGTGTGCATGCAGTATTACGGCGCTTATATCTCCTTTGTTTATTAACCTATTTTGATGCGCTAACAACATTCTATGATTAACATTACGCTTGTTTCTGAACTTTTAAGTCAACTATTGTGAAGCTTATATCTCATGTGTTTCTCAACCGATTTCAATGCGCTTTTTAGGATAGTTAAATATAATACAACAGAGCTTATATTCCAAATAACAACCTTCTATGTTTAATATTACGCTTGTTATTCAACTTTTTGTGTTAAAAATTTGAGTTTTATTGATTTTTGGGCGTAAAGGGGGCGTGGTATCAACGATTTGAAATAAACTTGATCTGCGTATTGAATACACCTACCTATAGCAACCAAAACGGCTTCTCTAGCTTATGTTTTTTCCGAGATCTACGCACTCATCCGGACGGACGGACAGACAGACAGACATACAGACGGACATCGCTAAATCGACTCAGCTCGTCACCCTGATCTAGAATATATACACTTTGTGGGGTCTAACACGCCTTCTTCTGCCTGTTACATACATTCTGACAAAGTTATTAACCCTGTTTTTCCCATTTTTCAAATGGGCACAGGGTATAAAAACTGTAGCGTGCTGCTACTACATGGCGTTTTGCTTTAAAATGATCCGTTAATTTGTTGGTTACCTCTGCGTACGATTGATTGTTCAAATTTTCAGATCCGAACAAATTTTTTAGCAACTCAAACATTTCCGAACCGATCCAAGACAAAAAATACGATTTTTGCTTTTCTGATGAAATAACGGCATAGGTTGCGAAATGTTGTGAAAGTTGTTCTAAATAAGACTCCCATGATTGGTTATCTTTGTTAAATTTTGCAAACACTGGACACGGCTGATGATTTTGATTTGAGTTTATTTGTAACTGTTGCAGCAGTTTCTCTGTAAATTGTTTTTGTTGGAGCAACAATTGCTGTAAAGCGTTCTCACTTTCCGACATTTATATGCTTTAAAACACATGTACATATGTATGTATACTGTGGCTGATACACAAACGATTTAGATTTGTGGCTGAATCTTGATTTTTTTTTGCTTTTGTCTTTTCCGCGTTTTTTCGTTTCTTTTTTTTGCTTGTCGCCAGAAATATGTTGTGACTGTGCTTGGCGTGTGCTAAATCAAGACTGAGTTTATTGTGTGTATTCAGTACATGTGTTAGTAAATGCGTTTGAGAATACATAGTGTTGTAAAACCTAAGCATAGTTTAAATAACGAAGAGTATTTAGGGTGACCATATTACATTCATATCAACTGCAAAATACGTGATCGACCGACACTTTGATGTACACATATGCAACAAAAAGGAGTGGACAACATTGGCGGAGAACCACCCTATGACGAAACACACCATACAATGGTACACTGACGGGTCCCTAACTAACCAAGGTTCTGGCCTCGGAGTGACAGGCCCACAAGTCAGATACCATGAATCCCTGGGCCAACACACAAGCATCTTCCAAGCTGAAGTATGCGCCCTAGGAAGGTGTGCTGACATAAACCTAGAACGCGGCTATCGAAGAAGGGACATCTCTATCCTCTCAGATAGTCAAGCAGCTATCAAAGCAGTAAGCAACTGCTCCATTACCTCTAGGCTAGTAATGGAGGTAAGATCAAAATTAGACACGCTGGGAAAGGTCAATAAACTCTCTCTACGATGGATCCCTGGACACACAAATATACCAGTGAACGAGCTGGCGGATGAGCTAGCTAGGAAAGGTGCAAGTCAGGACCTGATGGGACCAGAACCGTTCTGTGTGGTGGGCCGTCACCTGATACATGACCTGCTCCGCTCAGAAGAGAGACACAGAAGGAATCAATGCTGGCAGAGCTCTACGGAGCGAGACAAGCAAAGGAGCTTTTAGGAACATACAACCTGAAACGGTTCAAGCAATGCATACAGCTGGGCAAGAACTCGCTCAGAGTCCTCACTGGACTACTGACGGGCCACTGTAGGCTTAAAGACCACCTGACAAAGATAGGTATCGCAAATAACAATACTGCTAAGAGGACAGGGAATCCTCTTCACACATACTCACTGTGTGTGTTGCCTTAGATAGTAGGCATCACTCCCTCAAAAATACTCGACTTTGTTCGGGATATCGGACTGATGGGAGAGCTGTAGGAGATTTCCAGTAGGGGGTACAATAGATCTACTAGGTCGCAGTGCACAATTCCCCAACAATAATAATAATAATACAATCAAATAAAAATATTCGGACAATTCAGTGGGATGGAGGCTACAGTTGGACGTAACCGACAGTAGGAAAGATTGTTCTTTGTTAACAACCACCAATTAATTCATAAACAGTGTGTATTAACTCAATCATCATACTTTTATTTAATTTCAATTTTTTAAAGAACAGCGCTTAAATATGAAATTCACCCATAAACGCACTCACTTGCACAAACACACGCTCACACATAGACGCAAGCTATGCACGTACATATGCACATGCATGCGACATACCCCCTTTTGGCAAGTGACGCTTATTGCCTGTTCTATATTTTAGCTATTTCTTATCCGATCGTATGAAATTCACAGAGTCAATAGAGAATGTCCTAAGCTAGTCACTTACCAAATAACAAATCAATGGCAAACTCGTTCTGCTTACTGATTGGACAACCTAAATTTCGAATATGTTGTCTGCTATGTTAGCTGCTAAGATCTAGGTGTTCATACAGACAGACAGACATATAAACGGACATGGCTATATCGACTCGGCTTGTCGTCCTGATCAAGAATATCTGTTGTTTGTGGGGTCTGCCAATCCTCCTTCTGGGTGTTACACACAATTCGTATTTGCACTAAATTAATAGACCCTTTTGTACTTTTTCAGGGTACAGGGTCTATAAATAAAATGATTAGCATCTCACTTACCTGAGGTATAAGGTGTAATATTATGTGCCCCAGGATAAAACTCCGAAACATTTGTTATTTTTGAAAACAGTATATTGGACTCTTGACAAAATGAATTTCTGATGACACTCTCATTAGCACATAACTTATAACTGGAATCAACTATTAAATTATAGTGCGTCATATGATTCGCCACTGATAGTCCAGAATTTCCGTCCGTATTATGTATTTGAGAATTCGAATTATAGATACAATCTTTACCATAGTTGGATTTATTCAAAAATGAAAATTCCATTGTATACAATTTTAGCGTTAAGAGAAAATACAAGCACGTCACTAATAATAATTATATTAAATTCCTATAAAAGTCACATTGCATTAAATACTATCATTTCACCATAAAATTACGATTTTTAAATGTGCTCAAATAAATAAGTTGCAGTTACGATTATCTTAACATTCACCCTTAGCTAAAAGGGGATGCTTCATTACCCCAAAAGGACTGAGAAGAACAACACTTTTCGTATTTGGGGGCGGTGCCCAAAAGAGCGATTCATTTAGGGGAGGAAATATTTCTAAAATATTGGTATACACTTGCCAAAAAAAAAACCGAGTTCATATAAAAAATGTTTACCCTTTATTTTTAATATAATATAATTTTATAAAACTGTCACACGAAGCGTAGCAACAATGCTTCTTCTTCTAACTTATTTACGTGCGCCATATTTAATTTTAATGCGCTTTTAAGAAGAGTTTAATACAGTAGAAGAGCGTAGTTATTCCGAATAACAACATTTTATGTTAAATATTGCACTTGTTATTCAATTTTTAATGTTCCCATTTATTTCAATGCGGTTATCAAAATAGTTAAATATAATAGAAGAGAAATAGTTACCAAATAACAACATGCTATGTTTTATATTCTGCTTGTTTTTAAACTTTTAAGTTCAAGTATTTCGTAGCTTATATCTCCTGTGTTTATTAACCAATTTCAATGCGCTTTTCAGGATAGTTTAATATAATAGAAGAGAGTATATGTTCCGAATAACAACATTCAATATTACGCAACTATTTATGTTGAAAAATCTTCTGCGCCCTGCGTGCTTGACCTGACAGTCGGACAAGTAGGACTGTCTCATACCCTGTGCCACAGATCGCGCAGCGCCCTCGCCCGACTGTCTTATACCCTGTACCAAAGATCAGCCTTGCTATTTAAAATACATTTTGAATCTAATTTAATTTATATTCCGAATACCAACTTTCTACTGTTTAACAACGTAAGAAATAATATTTGTTACACTTTGACAAGAGTTTGATATTCTATCGGAATACCATTATATGTAGCATAGCCTACTTCTACTTACATATACATACATCAAAATTAGAGTTAAAATAATCATAATTATTTTAATTATGGACCGATTTAACTGAAATTTGTAAAATTGGTTGATATTAATCATCTCCACAGTTCGTAGAAGAAAGAATTTATTTAGATAGATTTTTATGTCTTAAATTGGTCAATTTATTATATTTATGGCCATTGCTCGCGGTAGGGGCGTGGCATCAAAAATTTTGAATAAACTTGTTCTTCGTATGGTATACACCTTTCAAAAATTACCAAAACGGCTACTCTAGCTCTTTTAGTTGCTGAGATCGACGCGTTCATACAGACTGACAGACAGACAGGGATAAATCAACTCGGCTCGTCCTCCTGATCAAGAATATGTATACTTTGTGGGGTCTACCACGCCTCCTTCTGCCTATTCATACATCCTGACAAAGTTAATAACCCTGTATTTCCCATTTTTCAATGGGTACAGGGTATAAAAAACAAATATCTTTAATTAAACATAATTCGTTTAATAATGGACCGATTTAATTGAAATTTGCAGAATTCATAGATATTAATCATCTCCACAGTTCGTAGAAGAAAGAATTTATTGAGATAGATTTATATGTCTTAAATTGGTCAATGTATTATATTTATGGCCATTGATCGCGGTAGAGGCATGGCATCCAAAAATTGAAACAAACTTATTCTGCGTATTGTATTCACCATTAAAAAATGTTAATAACCCTGTATTTCCCATTTTTCAATGGGTACAGGGTATAAAAAAAAATTTAATCGGTCCATTATTAAAAGAATTATGTTTATATATTTTTTTTTTTATTTAATTTTGATGTATATGTAAGTAGTAGTAGGCTATGCTACACATAATAATATCCCGATATATTATTGGCCTACTTTGTTAATTCCATTTATAACCAGAATGGGCGGAGCAGATCAGTCGGACGGGCCCGACTGTCTTATACCCTGTGCCACAGCTCGCGCTGCGCGCTCGCAAATAAAGTTTATAATTTAAATATTTTAAATATAATTTTATTTATTTATAAAGAATAGTATGGGCACGCTTCGTTTCGTTTATATCTTTTGTGTTTATTGACCGATTTTAACGCGCTTTTCAAGATTGTTAAAAATAATAGAAGAGAGCTTATGTTCCAAATAACAACTTTCTATGTTCAATATTACGCTTGCTGTTTAACTTTGTATGTTCAAATGTTCTCACAATCGAACAATTGCCCAGCAGCGTGCTTGGTATCGCCATCCCTCTCGCACACTATTCCAAGCGTAAGGCTGCTGAGCTGCAACGGCGTGTGCATCCAGTATTACGGCGCTTATATCTCCCTTGTTTATTAACCGATTTAAATGCGCTTTTCAGGACAGTTAATTATTATATTAGAGAGTATATATTCATCAATAACAACATTCTATGTTCAATATTACGCTTGTTTTTGAACTTTTAAGTTTAACTATTGTGAATCACATATCTCCTGTGTTTGTTAATCAATTTCAATACGCTTTTCAGGATAGTTAAATATAGTATAAGAGAGTTTATGTACAACATGTTTATAACAACCTTCTATGTTTAAAATTACGCTTGTTATTCAACTTTTTGTGTTAAAAATTCGAGGTTATGCGAGTTTTATTGATTTTTGGGCGTAAAGGGGGCGTGGCATCAACGATTGGAAATAAACTTGATCTGCGTACGTTATTTATCTACCAAATACACCAAGAATGACAGCTCTAGCTTTTGTAGTTTCCGAAATCTACGCGTACATACAAATACACAGACCGACAGACAGACATACAGGGCTAAATCGACTCAGCTCGTCTTCCTGATCACGAATATATATACTTTGTAAGGTCTGCTACGCCTCCTTCTGCATTTTTCAAATGGGCTGTAAGGAAGCTTTTCCAGCCGAGGTATAGTTCTCAGTCTAACCAGGGTTATTTACAGAAAATTTATAAATGCTGGGACCTACTGAGATGGGAGGTACGGTGTCTATTGTTAACCGTTGTTGTTGTTGGCAACCAGAAAGAAAGTGTGGTATGCTGTGAGCGCGTGCTACAGTTCAAAACTTTAACTCGCCTTAACACCGATACTATCGGTAGCGCACTGGTGTTCTCCACTGTGACAGGAATATCGGTCCGTGAACCAGATGTTCGAGCCAGGGCATTACCCACGTGTGCACAAACCTAATTCAGTGTCCGCAATCTCGACTAGCATATTCACTACGGGTAATCTGGCAGAATTAACTTCGGCCCCAGATGTCTTCCACGGCAATCAATGCTGCAATCGAAGAGCTAACCACGGACAATGGGATCTGACATATTAACTTGCACTTGAATCGATACTATCGGTAAAACTAAGCACGGGTGTTAGCCACAGTGATCGCAATATCGGTCCGGGAACCAGATGCTGAAATCAGGGTATTAGCCACGCACACACTAATCTAATTCCATGCAAATTTCACTCTTAACGGGAAAAAGGTCAAAGTACGGGTATTAACTAAAATGAACACCTGCAGCGCAAAATGGTAGCAATTAAATAATAGGCGATCTCTTTTATAAAAAAACACAACTTTTCCAGTAAGACACAGCACTTTTATTTGTATTGTTTGTAAATGTAGAAATTCTTTTAATTTATTCAGTATCCACACATGTACCTTGCGATTTGTTAAATATATTACTTCTGCTTACCCAGGACTAACTGTACTATCTATATATATATATATTACGTGTATACTTGTCTTAGTTCACTATACTCAGGTTCCCTTGTTACTATGCTCGCTGGCGTGACTCGAACGACTGTCCAGAGCGTCGTTTCCATTGTCTGCGCCTAGCCTGTGATCTTAATTCTAACGGGCTCCTAGATCACGCGTCTAATCCGTGTCGTTCGCTTATGCCCTCTCTCTGCGCTGTCTCTCTCCCTTTGCTTTCGTTCACTTCGCTCACGCGTCGCTTTGTCGCATATCTGTAATGCCGATGCTGCATATCAATCGTCCGCTGCGCTCTCTCTCTTTCTCTTTGGTGCCTTGTGCGTGTGACCCTCTCATTTGTCGCTTTGTCGCTCCTTGCTGAGAGCCCCGTTATGTTACACCAGGGCTGTGCACTAAACTAATTTACAGGGCTGCACACTAAACTATTAACTGCGTGCTTATTTATGAATATTAATAAATATTTATTTGTGCGCCAAAGTCGGCGTCACAGGGCACAGGGTATAAAAACATAGTAACCAACTAACATATAAGACAGAAAACAGTGAAACGGGGAAAACAGTAAGGACAGTGGGTATACAAAGCGGTGCTACAGCGGTACGGCCTTTAAGCAATGCTTTGCTGCAGCGGTTGCACTGCCTACTCACTCCTACCGTTTCTTAAGCGCTCCGCTTTACGCAGGTCTAGGAGCACTGCAGTCACATAGCTGTTTATGTGATCCCAGTTGCGATCTTTAGTCAGCATGAGCTCCACCGCGTTGCCTGCTGTAAACAGTGTTGCCAACTCCTCATCATAAAAAAAGGACAGATGAACCCGAAAAACAGGACAGAAAACGGACAGATTTAAAAAAAAGGACAAAAAAACAGGACAAACTATGTTAAATCTAATATAGGGAAATAAGTTGGCTAAAAATTGTTAATTTAGTCAATAAATAGGACCATAGAATATATGGCCAAAGCAACATTTACATAATACAAATATTAATCAAATTAAATCAAGAACGCCAACAAATTTTTTTATTATTATAGACCCCACAAAATATATATTTTCTTGATCAGGGAGACAAGCTGAGTCGATTTAGCAATGTCCGTCTATCTGTCCTTCTGGATAAACGCTAGAGCAGAGCAGCCTATCGGTAGATGTAATTATACGTAAATCAAGTTTATTTAAAATCTTTGATACCATGCTCCCTTTACGCCCAATATCAATAAAACCTACACAACCTCGTATATTTGATCATAATTAGTTGAATAACAAGCGTAATATTAAACATAGAATATTTTTATTCGAAATATACACTATTTTCTAAAATAAATTTACAATAAGGGGTTTTCTACAGTCGGGCCCGTCCGACTTATATGCCCCGTCCAAATCTTGTATTCTGCGATTATAAGTCGAAAATATAAAACAGAAAAAAATAATGAGTCCATTTAAAAAAGGTTAGATATTTTGCAATTGGCAATTTAAAATTTTTAACTTAACAAAAAAGTTATATCTAGCCATATTATGATAAAATGGCAACATGAAACTTGCAGTTAACTGATGTTCGATATGCACGATTCGATCACACTTAAACATATCACGACTGCATTGCTTTTAAATCTGTTTGTAGAAATTGGAATATCAATATAAAACCGATCTATGTAGATTTAAATGATATTTTCCATGCGCGATTTATACAAATAAAAAAGGATGAAAAAAGGATAGATTAAAATAAAAAAGGCATTTTTTCCGGACAGGAGACGTTTTAAAATTTGTGCGGATAGATCGGTTTAAAAAAGGACAGATCTGTCCTGAAAAAGGACAAAATGGCAACACTGGCGTCCAGTGTAAGGTACACCCGTTTTCCGTGGAGTATAACTAATGAGATTCGACTGGATTCTCTCTAACTTTATTTTGCCCCTGAAAGTGTAATTGGTTGTGTGTTCAAAATTATTTTCAAGTTGACTTGTTTACACTGATAGTCAAGATTCTGAAGAATATTGCATGCAAAGCAACTTTTATTTTATTGCCAAAAATTTGTCAATAGTTCTTTTTATTAAATGTTAATAATTTTTTAATAATGTACAAAATATGTTTATAAAAATTAAAATATAAAAAAAATGTTAAAAAAAACACAATTTAAAAAACAAATGTATTAAAAAAAAATTTGAAAAAAAAAATATTTATCCAAAAATGTTTTGTGTTATTGTCAATTCAGAAAAAAAACCAATTGAAGATATCATGTTTACTTTAGAAGTTATTAATTAAATGCTACGGTGTGAAATTCGTAATTGATCTCATTCCGTTTTTGTTGCAACCTTTTGGCTGATACCAGATTCATGGCAATTGTGAGGCCCGTTGTGGTGGCTTTGGTTTTGGGAAGTACCCGATAAATAATTGAGGCTTCGGCATGTTAGCCTCTTCGATGATTTTGAGAGTTCCATCACCGGCCACAGAGAGTTATCCCGGCCGGAAGGTACAACCCGAGAAGCAAGGCTTGATAGCCTCGTTCTTCTGGCTGTACAACTCCTTGAGGATGGCTGCCTGCAGCTTCGCCAATTGGCTCGTCGACAGCAGCTGCTCAAGATGTTTTTTTGGGCAGATAGAAATCCTTTGCGTGCTCGCAGCTTTCGCATACGACCCTTGACCTTGTTTGCCAGTAACCGTTGAAGCCCTTTTAAGGGGCTTTGTGGGTATCTGAGATCCAGTCACTGCTGGTTGTCTGGCGACAGTTTTTACAACTGCTGGGGTCATAGCCTTTTTTGGAGCACTACTCTCTGGGGTCGTATTCTGCGGCCTTGCTCTTTTTGCAGCCACTTTTCTTTTTAGACCCTTTACTTTAAAAAAGTAAAAAGGGTCTATTAGTTTAGTGCAAAGAGGAAATGTATGTAACACCCAGAGGCGTGGCAGACCCCACAAAGTATATATATTCTTGATCAGGACGACAAGCCGAGTCGCTATAGCCATGTCCGTCTGTCCGTCTGTCCGTCTGTCTGTCTGTCTGTCTGTCCGTCTGTATGAACACCTAGATCTCAGCAACTATAAGAGCTAGAGACACCATATTCGGGATTCAGGTTCCCCTATTTAGTAAGCAGCACGAGTTTGTTTCAGATTTTGGATACCTCTCCCCCTTCCCCCGCAAACCGCAAAAAGCTGCTGTAGCCACAGCTTTAAAGTAATTGACTTTTAATTTGGTATTTGACTAGTTTGTGACATTCTCTATCGACGCTGTGAATTTTGTTTCGATCGGATAAGAAACAGCGAACATATGCCACAGACAATTTGCCGCACTAGGCAGAGGGGGGATGGTGTGCCTTGCATACGCAGGTAGCTTAGAGTGTGTGCGTCTGATTGTGTTTGTATGTACATATAATCAAAGTAAAGGGTCTCCTACGGTCGGTTACGTCCGACTGTAGCCTCCGTCCCACTGACCTGCCCCGTCCCTATATTTCTTTCTGGCATCTTCCATAGAGCAAGGGTTTTAGCCTTATCATAGGCGATACCCTTTGCCAGAAGGAAGCGCAGGCGTTTAAACGCGGCTCCGCCGAGCTGAGGAGATTCTAAGAGTTCCCTCTCCTGTTTCTCTGTTATGGTTACAGACGCAGGGCTGCTAGGATAGATATCCATGTTATGTTCGTCGTGGATTCCACTCTAGGCGTAGGGGTGGGTTCCCGGAGGTCCCCTTTTTGTGTATTTAGAGGCGTCACAGCCTTTGTATTTTCAGTTGTTATACTTATTATCCATGCGAATAAATAGTTTGTATGGGGGGCAAGTACCACCAAGACAGTGCCACCGTGTCTCGGTGGGGCTAGATACAACCGGAGGCACACTCACGTAGTGCCATTCATCCCATAGCACAGTGGTCCGGCTTGTATGGAAGTATGCGACATAAATAATTATAGATGAGATATCGTTATAAAATTTTCACCAAAAATCTATTAAAATATTTTAAGTTTGTCATAAAAAATTTGCCACATCGGCCGACTATATCCTATAGCTCCCATAAAAACGATCGGAGGGAATTTTTTTATATGCCTTATTTTTCAAGAAAACTTAACTTTAATATAAACCAGTAAGGACGGGGCTACAGTCGGCCGTAACCGACTGTATAAGACCCTGTACTTTGTGTTTTAATTATTATTATAAAAATTATGTAATTTATTTTTACGCCGCTCGAATTCGCTACCTATTCGGTACCCAGGGAACACCACGAGATGGCCACTACAATAGTAATGGGGTCACTTAATTCATAATGAATTAAGTGACCTACGAGTCGACTTTAGTTGCTTGACACAAACTCCTTAGTTCCCCAAACTAAAACTAATCTAATTAACTTATTAATAATCTAAAGTTGGTTATTATTTATTATTCTATCTATTCTTCATTATTAATACTAACTAAAACTCCACTATGGTGACTATATATAGTCTCATATGTGCGCGCATTGGCCCTACTACTAACAATATTTGAAAACGCCCAATCAATGTGAGTTTCACTATTGGTTATAGACGTGTTCAAATCTAAAAGAGACCTGTATCTAATACTGCCTAAAAAGTCGGAAATCCTATGGCTATTAGTCTCTAGAGATCGCAGACAAAGATTAAAATCTCCTAACACTACCGAACTCCTATCTAAATATGGAAATCTCTGAAATAGTTCCTCAAATTCTGTTTTAAATTTATCAAATGGATAATTAGGTGTTTTGTACACAATTAAGAAACCTAAAGACTTATATTTAAATACGGCAAACTCGAAAATTGCAGAATGTAATTCACAGCATCGATGGATAATGCCATAGGCTGCGTACATGCCAAATCCCAAGTCTATAGCTTTTAAACTGTGGCTATAGTGGCGCTTAAATATATTTAAAATATAGGGACGGGGCAGGTCAGTGGGACGGAGGCTACAGTCGGACGTAACCGACCGTAGGAGACCCTTTACTTTGATTATATGTACATACAAACACAATCAGACGCACACACTCTAAGCTACCTGCGTATGCAAGGCACACCACCCCCCCTCTGCCTAGTGCGGCAAATTGTCTGTGGCATATGTTCGCTGTTTCTTATCCGATCGAAACAAAATTCACAGCGTCGATAGAGAATGTCACAAACTAGTCAAATACCAAATTAAAAGTCAATTACTTTAAAGCTGTGGCTACAGCAGCTTTTTGCGGTTTGCGGGGGAAGGGGGAGAGGTATCCAAAATCTGAAACAAACTCGTGCTGCTTACTAAATAGGGGAACCTGAATCCCGAATATGGTGTCTCTAGCTCTTATAGTTGCTGAGATCTAGGTGTTCATACAGACGGACAGACAGACAGACAGACAGACGGACAGACAGACGGACAGACGGACAGACGGACATGGCTATAGCGACTCGGCTTGTCGTCCTGATCAAGAATATATATACTTTGTGGGGTCTGCCACGCCTCCATCTGGGTGTTACATACATTTCCTCTTTGCACTAAACTAATAGACCCTTTTTACTTTTTTAAAGTAAAGGGTCTAAAAAAATTGTTTGTTACATAACTTTGCTGTTTCTTCTCCGATTGTAATGTAATTCACAGCATCGATGGATATTTCAATACGCTACGTACATGCCAAATTACAAGCCTGTAGCTCTTATATTGTGGCTGCAGTTGCACATAAATACATTTAGCAAAACATTGTCTATTGCATATCTTCGCTATTTTTATTTCAAATCACAATTTAATTTAAAGCATCGGTGGAGAATGCAATAGACTACGTACATTCCAAATTACAAGTCTGTAGCGCTACTATTGTGGCTGCTGTGCCGTTTATAGTTTTTAAAATTTTTGAGGTAGGTGTAGATTTTTGATGATTTGCGGATGAAGGAGGCGAGTTATCAAAAGTTTGAAACAAACTTGATCTGCTTGCATTAGCTGACTACCTAAATCCGGAAAGGTGGTGTCTTCACCTCTTATAGTTGCAAGTCCGACTGTCTTATACCCTGTACCAAAGATCAGCCTTGCTAGTACAGTATTCTATTTAAAAGATATTTTCAATCAAATTCAATTTATATTCCGAATACCAACATTCTATGTTGAATAAAAATATTTTATTCATATTATTTCGCCGCTCGAATCAGCTAACGATTAACAACACAAGAAAGCCAATGCACTATGGTTTTTTTGCCGTTTTTTTTGGCATAAAGTCAAAAAAAATTTTTTTTTGTATCTTAAAATTTTTTTTATTTTTAATTTTTAAATACCCTAGACAGATAAAAAAATATGAAACTTTTACATATATGGCAACACTGTTCTGTTGGCGAGCTGTTAAAGTCAGCTGATTATGTACCACCTGTTTCGTATGAAATTGGCGCGAATAATTGTGCGACTTTGATCGTTTGTTGTGGGAAAAGTTTACGAAAAAGTTATTTGAAAATATATGGAAAACGATTGTCCAGGTATGTAAAACTAAAATTTACCAATGTTTGTGTTGTTGTTGTGTGTTTTTGTCCAATTGTACCGTGTTTTGTTTATGTGTATTTTTAGAACGAGCTTAACAAGTGTAGTTGTGTATCGTGGATCAGTACTTTTGCATGGCAAAGAGTTGCAAAAAGTTGTAAACGGGAAACTATTAGCCAAAGTGTGCAGATTAATGAGAAACTAACCCTTTTTGTCCGAATCCACACGTTTTTGAAAAAATCGAATTGAAAATTGAGTAACTTCTATGGTAAGTAACATAAACAAACTTATATAAAATTTTGTAATTTTATATCTTTACTTGTAGAATGAAGCACTACTAATGGAGATGAATACTTAAATGTGATCTTGGATAATTGTTTTTTTTTTGTCATTAAATATAAAGAAAATAAGAAATAAAAATGTTTAATGGAGCTTTTTTGCATGTCGTCCAGATCGGTTATATGGCAGCTATATGAAATAGTGCCCCAAATCGTTTGAAATTTGGTAGGTCATCTTGGGAGCTTAAAAAATGTATTCAAACCAAATTTCAAGGCAATAGCTTGATAAACAAAAAAGTTGGGGCAAATCGGCCAGATCGGTTATATGGCAGCTATATGAAATAGTGCCCCAAATCGTTTGAAATTTGGTAGGTCATCTTGGGAGCTTAAAAAATGTATTCAAACCAAATTTCAATTCAATAGGTTTAAAATTAGAGTTTATGCCAAAAAAAACGGCAAAAAAACCATAGTGCAATGGTATGTCGGGATATTATTATATGTAGCACAGCCTACTACTACTTAGATATACATACATCAAAATTAAAAAAAATATAAAAAAAATTTGGACAGGGTAGATCAGTCGGACGGGGCAGTTCAGTCGGACAGACCCGACTATAGAATACCCTGTGCCCTTTATTTTATTATATAAAACTATCACACTTAGCGTATCACCAGTACTTCTTCTTCTTCCCTTTTTACATGCGCCAGCTGCGCTTCGCTGCTGCTGCTACGCTGCTGGAATGCGCTGCCAATTGCGTAGCTTATATCTACTTTGTTTATTAACCGAATCAATGCGCTTTTCAGAATAGTTGAATATAATAAAGGAGAGTATATGTTCCGAATAACAACATTCTATGATTAATATTACGCTTGTTTTTGAACTTTTAAGTTCAACTATTGTGAAGCTTATATCTCCTGTGTTCTTAACCGATTTCAATGTGCTTTTCAGGATAGTTAAATATAATACAAGAGAGGTTATGTTTCAAATAACAATCTTCTATGCTTAATATTACGCTTGTTATTCAATGTTATGTTTATGTTCAAAAAAACGAGAATGTGTCAGTTTTATTGATTTTTGGGTGTAAAGGGGGCGTGGCATCAACGATTTGAAATAAACTTGATCTGCGTATTGAATACACTTACCAATAGCAACCTAAACGGCTTCTTCAGATTTTGCGGTTTCCGAAATCGACGCGTTCATACAAACGGACGGACAGACAGACAGACAGACAGACATGGCTATATCGACTCAGCTCGTCTCCTTGATCAAGAATATATATCGTTTGTGGGGTCTGCCACGCCTCCTTCTGCCTGTTACATACATTCGCACAAAGTTATTAACCCTGTTTTTCCCATTTTTCAAATGGGCACAGGGTATAAAAAACAATTTATTATATATATGGCATCTAAAAATTTAAATAAATTTTGTTTTGCATATCGAGCCCTTCCCGCGAAAAAGACGTAACCAACATTTTTTCGATTTTCGGTTTTTGATGCAATTATGTTCATAATCACCCAACTCATCCACACAAAAAATTTCATACTTTTATCTTGCGTATTTACTGAAATATCAGCCTGTCAATTAAGACGTAACCATCTGAAATGGCGCTTGTTACTCTCCGCCGAATAGTTACATTTATCTTATTTTATTATTATAAATATCGAATAGTTATCATATATCGCATACAACATCATTGTATGTATCATCAACCGATAACATGCATATCAGTATGCCGCTACCTTGACTTCAATGCAACTCATTTATGAGCGCCCTGCTGCAGTGACATTTGACACTGAACTCTAATTTTTTCACTTCCGTTTTTGCTTGTGATCAGCAACCACCGATCAGCAGCAGCTACTTAGTGAAAATTCAACAATTCAAAAGTCAAAAGTTTGTGCACACGTGCTTGCCGAAATAAGTCAAAGTGTCTAACTTGTGATTACATCCAGGCCCAAGTTATCGCAGTGAACGACAAGTCCGTGCTGTGCTGTTCGCGACTCTGTGCTGCAAGCCTGTGTTGGGCATCTGTGCCGTAAACGTGAGCCGTACGCCTGTGCTTTGCGCATCTTTGTCAGATACGGTTGTCGGAGCGGCGTGTGTGTGTACCACACAAACACGCGGAGCAGCGTGTGTGTGTACCGCACGACCACGCGGAGCGGCGTGTGGGGTGGCAGGCCAAGTGTTGCATATTGCCGATGGGCAGATGCCCTGGCCCCCTCTATTCACCCAGCGTTCACTGGTCAAGTTATACCCTTGTGGCAGCAACCCACACATACCTCTACATAAGGAGTATCATCGACAAAGATCAGCAAACACATCAAGCCTCATCAAACACATACACAACAGCAAGAGACCTACATATATGTACCCCACGCATTTTGGAGAGAAGACGCAAAATTAATAAGACAACATTTGGTTAAAATTCAACTTAACCTAACTTAATTTTTTAGATTATTTCTTTATTTTTCCTTATTTTTATTTTATTTTATTTATTTTTATTTGTTTTTTTTCGACGTCGAGCCCGAATTTCCCATATTCAGTTATCAAATTATACGTCGCTTTACAATTGTAAAATTTAAAAACATAAAAAATATTTTTATTTTATTTAATTCTTATTCCCCTTTATTATTTCAAAACAACAAATTTTGTTGTATCTAATTGAAAATATGTTAATTTAATTCCTTTATTTTGCTATTTCTTCCCTTATGATTTTGTTTGCTTCCTGATTTATTTTTGCTTTTGATTTATTTTGTAGATATTTGCTTATTGCAATTATTATTTTTGTAGTTAGTTTTCTTGCCTTTCCCTTACTTTTTTTATTATTTGCATTTATTTCCTTTTTCCTTTTCTTTATTTTTCATTTTAATCCATTGGATTACCTTTTTTGCCTTAATTGCATTTCACTCTTAACACACTCACACATACACACATACACACTCATTCATACATACATGTATTAAACAGCTGATTTGCTGCGCGATGTGTTGGAGTTTATAATGAATAAAAATACAAAAGGAAATAAAATAAACTTAAATTAAAATATTGTTTATGTTCTAGAATAAATATTAACTATTAGGGTTTATTAATTAAAAAATATATATAAACATAAATATATGTTTGTATATATAACGTAATGTATTTATAAAGAAAATACATATATACATATTTCTTGCAAGTATAGGAATGAGGGCATTGACATAGGGTAACTATATATTTGTTGCATATGATTTTTCCTACCCAGATATTTCTTCGTCGGGGCCCTTTCGGATAAACACAGGTAAGGGTGATGTCACAGTGAGAGCGAGAAGCGAAGCGAAGCGAGAGGCGATAAACCAGTGCTACCTCTTTCGTATGAAATCGCTCGAAAGATGTCACAGTGAGAGCGAAGCGAGTTGCGAGTCAACGCGAGAAAGCGATTTCGAAACTGCTTTATCGCTCAACGCACTCGGAGCGTGCGTTTTGAGAGAGCATTGTTGCGTACTGTGCGCACTAATTGCCGTTTATTTTCAAATCAGCTCAGAAATTATTATGCAGAATGGAAATACATAAAATATCTTATGATTTTTTAATTGATTATACTTCCTAGACCGATCCTAAATCCATAAATACCATGATATATTAATCAATAATATATACAAAAATATATAAGAAATTAACATATTAAAAACTAACCGCAATGCTATTATTAATTAAAATAAATTAATTAAAATGTTCTGGGGGATTTCGTAAGGCATGATATAAATTATTAAATGCTCCTTTTTCACTCCTATTGCAGTTAAGCGGGTTAAAGTTAGTCGTTGTCCGAATTCATCACGTTCACTTCAATATTTAAAAAGACCGCGCCGCTTCTCGCATCGCTCTCACTGTGTCATACTCTCGCTTCGCTCGCTTGTTGTTTGGTCTCGCTGCTCGCTTCGCTTCGCTTCGCTTCTCGCTCTCACTGTGACATCACCCTAAGTGCTAAAACAAATATATTTAATTTACCAATATGCCAAGTAGACCACGAGTGGGAACGATATATCGATAACATGATTTCTTACGAATCCTTTGCCACGCGATAGTTATTTCAATACCACCATTCCTATACGATTGTTAACGTACTTTTGCGATATGCAATATTTTTATGTGCGTAAAGTTTGTTCATTTATTAACTTCAAATTTTTCTCCTGTGTTTTTGTTTCTCATTCTTTTTCCTTTTCCTGTCAGCATGTGTTAGCCTGCTGCCTGAATACCCTCGCTCCGCCTTGCATAAATTTTATGCGATGGCGTACCCCCCGTACATACACCATTATGTTGGCCCTCCTGGTCAACCTGGATTTGGCCACCACAAAATGCACCTGCGTTGGCCAATGCTGCTCCTCGAGTTCCTGCCACCGTGATGTCACTAGTACCGTCTTCAATTTCAGCGGCGGCAATCCAACTCCTGCCTTCTTCGTTGGCCACTGGAACGCCTTTGGTGAGTGTTCGTGTGTTTCAGATGCAGATATCGGTGGTGTTGCTGTCGTTGGGGGGGTTGGCGGTGCCAATGGCTCTGCTTGTTGCCGTTCGGCCTCCCCTTCCCCTTCACTTTCTCCTGTTCCGGCTGTTGCCGCCGGCTCCCTCCAGACCAACTCTATTGTCACCTTGTGCTCCTAGTGCCCGTTCGTGAGTACTCTCTCTCTACGCGTTGTGACCGTGGGCACTGGTGGAGTTGGCTGGTTAGCCCATTCCATCTTCTCCTCCTCTTCTTTCTCCACATCTGGGCCTGCCTCTGGCTCCTCGTTCGGCTCCTCCCATAGCCGTATGGGTTGTGGCACTGCCACCTCATCTTCCTCTTCCTCGTACTCTTCTGGATCCGTACCCAGCTTGATGACCGGGGTCGGTGGGTCATCCCATCCCTGTGGCATGTACCCGGCCTTGGACTCTCCCTCCGAATCCTCATGCCCCATCTGCCAAGGCCATCCACTCTTCCGTCATTTCTGGCATTTCGTCATCCCACGCCGTTATCGGTGCATCGACGCTGCTGTCGATGCTAATGATGCTCGTCTCCTCCGTTCGTATGGGCGACGCGTCCAACTCCAGCACGTCGGCCCGCTTCTGCAGCAATCGCTGTGAGCATCGCCAACTGACCGCCTTCGCTAGATTTGCCTTGGTGTTCGATCGTGCTGCCATCTTTTCTTCGCTGGTAATTTTTGTTAAAGAGACTGTCCGTGTGTCGGCAAGCCTCTTTTATAGTCGCTGGCGCTTGTTGCTTCCTTTGTTATATTTCTTATTTACCGTAATTTCCAGATACAGTAATTTTCTTTAAAAAAAAAATTCTCCTTTTCTCTTCGTTTCCTTTCTTTCTTTTTAGACCCTGTACTTTAAAAAAGTAAAAGGGTCTATTAATTTAGTGCAAATGACAGCTGTGTGTAACAGGCAGACGGAAGCGTGGTACACCCCACAAAGTATATAGTATATTCTGACTCAGGACGACGAGCTGAGTTGATATAGACATGTCCGTCTGTCCGTCTGTCTGGTGTCCGTATGAACACCTAGATCTTAGCAACTAAAAGAGCCAGAAACGCCGCTCTTCGGAATTCAGGTTGTCCGATGTCTTACGCAGATCAAGTTTGCTTTAGATGTTTAATATTTCGCCTCCTTCCTCCGCGAATTATCAAAAAACTACACCTATATATATTATATTATATATATATATGTTCGCAGCAGACAGCAGATTAGTTAATATATTTACATTTATTTTATATTTACATTTTGAAATCAATTGTTTGCATTAGCGTAGAATTCTATCACATATTGTACTCAAAATGCAATGTTAACGCACCTGTTAAGTGCATTGCTCGATCGAACATTGCACGATCGAACATTGCACTATCGAACATCGATCGAACCTATTGCTCTATCGAACTTTGTACAACGCAACATTATACTGCATATACACTTCTAACGCGAACGCCAAAATAAAGAGATCACAAACTTTAACTCGCACGCGTATTACATTAATTAAATTATTGGTTTTTATAAGCGCGAAAGGTGGTGTAAACTAACATCTCCTCTAAACATTTGGTGACCCCGACGTGATCTATTATTTTTAGTTTTTGTTTTCGCTGCAAGTCTCGCGCCGGCAACTTGCATACGCTACGACAGACATACATACACGGCTGAAAAGTGAATTGGCAATTGCAGATTATTCGGACAATAATCTCATCTAGCAATATTATAGTCGATGCTATAATATTCAAGCGGTTTCAGTGCATACAGTGCTAAACTCATTTCGGTACGCCAAGTTCGCTTTACATATGTACATACATATGTACGTATAAAGGCCGTCAAACCCCAGCTAGCAATTTTCGGAGCGCTCATAATTAAGTGCCCAAAAAGAGCCCAGTAAATGAGAATTTTGGGAGGGTGCTCATAATTCTGAGGGTTTTAGGAGCATATTAGGAGCCTTAAAATCGCGGGCTCCCAAAATGCACTTATTTCTGAGCATTTTGGGAGGGAGTGAAAGCGCGGGCTCCTAAAATGCACTTATTTATGAGCATTTTAGGAGGGTGCTCATAATTCTGAGGGTTTCGGAGCATATTAAGAGCCTTAAAATCGCGGGCTCCCAAAATGCACTTATTTCTGAGCATTTTGGGAGGGAGTGAGAGCGCGGGCTCCTAGAATGCACTTATTTATGAGCATTTTGGGAGCTGAAGTAGGCAAGTGAACGAAAATAACAGATTTTGCTCAGTTGCGAAATACACAAGTGGAAGGCAGACGTGTTTTTGCTGATGCATTTTTCAAAGTAAGTTAAAGATTTAATACATTTTCGTTTTTATACATTTGAAATTTTATTAAATTACCGTTCTAATGTTTTATGTTTTATAACTCTTTTAGATGTCGTCAATCTGTTTTCTGCGCACAAAAAGGAGTTCGCCGCAAAGGCTTTCAAAATCCCAAGGGTATAATTAAGTATTATAAGAAAAAAATAATATTGAAGAAAAATATGTATGTACATATGTAAGCCTAAATTACAAATATAAGCTTTGAATGAAATATTGTAAATAAAATATAAATATAAAATCAATACAATTTTTGACTTTTATTCAGTGCTCTTCTTCCATATACACTGCCGCTCAACTGAATAGATTCACAAAATGTTCCTTGCATTTTTATGAATTGTGTTATAGATATGAAGTGTAAAAATGTTTTATAAATTGTAATAGAATTGGACATGATTATCTATCTGAATGCGCTCGAAAAGTACAGTTAGAAAAGTTCCGTTATTTTGCATATTTTGTTTTCTTATGTAGTTCGCTGAATTCTATGCAAGATTTTAGCTCAACTGAATAGGTTCAGCGGATTTAATTTCAGTTTGCGATAAAATTTGGCGACTTCGCGACCAAATTAGTTTCTAAATTTGTAATTTTATTTACTTTCTGTGCATTAAATGCAAAATGGGTCGCGGAGAGCAATTGTTCGACTACGAAAAAGGTCAAATCGTAGCCCATCATGAGAGTGGTATGAGTCATCGCAAAATCGCTCAAAAAATTGGAAGAAGTCAAAATGTTGTTAGTAATTTTTTGAGAAACAAAGCAGAATACGGCAAAAATATGAAAGGCGGGATCAAACATGCGACCACTGCGGCAGACAGGAGGCATATTATTCGCACTGCGTCTAATTCTCATCTCTCAGCACCCAAAATAAAGGAAACTTGTGGTGTTAAGGCAAGTTTGTCAACAGTAAAACGTGTTATATTGTCGGCTGATCATCTAAAGCGATTGAAACTTAAAAAAAAACCACCTTTAAACGATGCGCGCAAAGCTTCACGACTGCAATTTGCACGCAAGCACATGAGTTGGACAAGGGAATGGTACAACGTTGTCTTTTCGGACGAAAAGAAATTGAACTTGGATGGCCCAGATGGATATAACTATTACTATCACGATCTACGAAAAGAAGAGCACTTTCTGAGCCGTCGCCACTCGTGTGAAGGGGGCGTAATGGTGTGGGGATCCATATCAGCCTATGGAACCTGTGAACTTGAATTTGTGACTTCCAGAATGAAAGCGGAAACCTATAAATCTATAATTCAAAAGGCGTTTCCGCACTATACAAATATTTTTCACACTATTCCATGGACCTACCAGCACGATAATGCTCCTATACAAACTGCTAG
The DNA here is from genome assembly GCA_035045125.1 of Hypselothyrea guttata. Taxonomy (NCBI): domain Eukaryota; kingdom Metazoa; phylum Arthropoda; class Insecta; order Diptera; family Drosophilidae; genus Hypselothyrea; species Hypselothyrea guttata. The sequence continues at coordinate 30,900 of JAWNNJ010000303.1, forward strand.
GGTGGTAAAAGACTGGATAAAGGCTCAAAACGTTAATTTACTCGAATGTCCTCCATATTCACCTGACCTGAATATAATGGAAAATGTGTGGAGATTACTATCGCGCAAGGTTTATGAAGGAGGCAGACAATTTGACTGCAAAAAAACATTAGTGGAGGCAATTACATTGGCCTGGACAGAAATTGCATTGCAAATACTGGAAAATTTTTATAGCTCACTACCCAACCGTGTTTTTGAAGTTATTTCAAAAAAAGGAGGATTCACCCTGTTGGGCTATTAAGCTTTTTTAATAGCCGTCGAATACGCGAAATGTTGCAAAAATTAAAAACACTAGATTTCTTCACAATAATAAACCACACAGGGCATTTATTTATAAAATCTTCTAGTAATGTTTAATCACAATGTTTTTTGCAGCAGGCACGACACAAATTTGCCTCTGCGTTGAGTTAGCGATTCAAGTCGATCCAAATGATCGATGCGTTTTCAAGACGAAACAAAATCGAACTAATTTAAAGCAAAAGTGCAAGCATAGCCGAATGCACAAAGGGCTTGCAATAGATAAGCAAAATAGATAATTGTGAGCGTAACTTTAACATAATGAAAGAGAGCGAGTTACGTTAACCCAAAATAAAGGAAACTTGTGGTGTTAAGGCAAGTTTGTCAACAGTAAAACGTGTTATATTGTCGGCTGATCATCTAAAGCGATTGAAACTTAAAAAAAAACCACCTTTAAACGATGCGCGCAAAGCTTCACGACTGCAATTTGCACGCAAGCACATGAGTTGGACAAGGGAATGGTACAACGTTGTCTTTTCGGACGAAAAGAAATTGAACTTGGATGGCCCAGATGGATATAACTATTACTATCACGATCTACGAAAAGAAGAGCACTTTCTGAGCCGTCGCCACTCGTGTGAAGGGGGCGTAATGGTGTGGGGATCCATATCAGCCTATGGAACCTGTGAACTTGAATTTGTGACTTCCAGAATGAAAGCGGAAACCTATAAATCTATAATTCAAAAGGCGTTTCCGCACTATACAAATATTTTTCACACTATTCCATGGACCTACCAGCACGATAATGCTCCTATACAAACTGCTAGGGTGGTAAAAGACTGGATAAAGGCTCAAAACGTTAATTTACTCGAATGTCCTCCATATTCACCTGACCTGAATATAATGGAAAATGTGTGGAGATTACTATCGCGCAAGGTTTATGAAGGAGGCAGACAATTTGACTGCAAAAAAACATTAGTGGAGGCAATTACATTGGCCTGGACAGAAATTGCATTGCAAATACTGGAAAATTTTTATAGCTCACTACCCAACCGTGTTTTTGAAGTTATTTCAAAAAAAGGAGGATTCACCCTGTTGGGCTATTAAGCTTTTTTAATAGCCGTCGAATACGCGAAATGTTGCAAAAATTAAAAACACTAGATTTCTTCACAATAATAAACCACACAGGGCATTTATTTATAAAATCTTCTAGTAATGTTTAATCACAATGTTTTTTGCAGCAGGCACGACACAAATTTGCCTCTGCGTTGAGTTAGCGATTCAAGTCGATCCAAATGATCGATGCGTTTTCAAGACGAAACAAAATCGAACTAATTTAAAGCAAAAGTGCAAGCATAGCCGAATGCACAAAGGGCTTGCAATAGATAAGCAAAATAGATAATTGTGAGCGTAACTTTAACATAATGAAAGAGAGCGAGTTACGTTAACATAGTTGGCAATATGAATTTAGGCAAAATATATTAAATGTTAATGTTGCTGTTGCTCTGTGTTGCCGGCATCTGGCTGCATAACCAAACATACTCCCCCCGTTGGAAGTCTAGGGCTTTCAACACCATCTTGTTTGGGTAGGACGCACAGCTTTCGAATCGCCCGTTTGGTGAAGCCAGTTGCAGTTTTGAGAGCCGCCACTCGTGCAACTCCATCAGCTCCAGTGATGAGCTCGGTGACTCTTGCTAAGGGCCACTTCAGAGGGGGCAAGTTTTCGTCCTTGACCAAGACGACATCGTTGACGCATATGTTAGCCTGAGGTATGCGCCATTTCGAGCGTTGATTTAGGAGCGTCAAATACTCCTCTCGCCACCGATTCCAGAAGATTTGCTGGTAGAACGTGATTGTCTGCCAGCGATCCAAGCGGTTAAGATTCAGCCCAGTGAGATCTGGCTCCGGAAACATAGCCAGCTGAGCGGTACCCAAAAAATGTGCCGGTGTCAACACATCGATATCAGCTGGATCTTCTGAAATGGGAATTAAAGGTCTTGAATTAATTATTGCAGCAATGTGGTACACCAGAGTGCGCAAGTCATCCAGCGGTAAAAGCGAGGGTCCAACAACTCTGTAAAAGTGATGCTTTGCGGTCTTTACTGCAGCCTCCCAGAGTCCTCCAAAATGAGGTGAGCGAGGTGGGATGAAACGCCATTCGATGTTGTCCGCCAAGCAATAATCCTTAATTGCTTCCTGATGCTTGCTGCTCAGGAACAACTGCCGCAATTCTGCTAACTGGTTCTTAGCTCCAACGAAGTTTGTGGCATTATCCGACCATATGCGAATTGGCTTGCCACGAGTTAGTATAAACCGCTTTAGTGCGCTAAGAAAGGATCCTGTGGATAGATCGGGAACCAGCTCCAGATGAACAGCCTTGGTGGCGAAGCATATAAAAATGCATATGTAGCACTTTATAGGGGCACGGGTTCGAACTTCGCTTTTGTGAAAGAATGGGCCGCAAAAATCAATTCCAGTAACTGTGAATGCATGCGAACCAGTCACTCGATCCTTGGGCAAATCAGCCATGATGTGTTCAGCCAAACGAGGCTTGGCCCGAAAACAAATTGTGCATTTGGCCACTGCGCTTGATACCGTCTTCCGTCCACCAATAGGCCAATATTGGAGCCGAATGTGAGCCAGAAGAGAACGAGGGCCAGAGTGTAGGGTGCTGCGATGGAAATGCATTATAATGGCCCTAGTGACTGGATGCTGTCTTGGTAGTATTGCAGGATGCTGGCTCTCGAAGCTTAGAACAGACTTCTTTAGACGTCCTCCAACACGCAGCAGACCATTATCGTCTATAAATGGAGCTAGCGAGGCCAACGAGCTAGATGGCTGAACCTGGAGTCCATTTTGTAGCCGCTTGTAGTCGTCCGAGAGATATGCTATTTGAATCGTCCGAATCAGCATCTGCGTGCCAAAATGCACATCCAGCGTGATGAGTCCTGGGTGCTTGATGCCATGACGAAATTTATATATGTAGGCGAAAACGTGCTTAAGTTTTTCCCATGAATTAGCGAATTTACAGCTTGCAGCTATGTCTTCGTTAGCCACAATTGCAATCATAGCCTTTTTCCTGAGTTCCGGTAAGGTCTTAATAGAGAGGCAGGATTCTGGCCAATGAATTTTCTCGTTGACAAGGAATTCGGGTCCATGCGCCCAGAGTGAAGATTCCAGCAACTCACTAGGCAGTGCTCCTCTCGATAAAACATCCGCTGGGTTGATCTTTGTGGGTACATAACGCCATTCCATGCCAGTAGTTAGATCTTGAATTAAAGAAATTCGATTAGAAGCGAATATTTGAAATCGTGATGACTCATCTCTAATCCATGATAAAACTACTGCCGAATCAGACCAACAATAGAAAGGACAATGAAATAAATCCATTTGATGCAGTTCTTTCATAAGACGGGACAGCAACACTGCTCCACATAATTCCAATTTTGGCACCGTGAGAGTTTTCAGAGGGGCCACTCGCGATTTGGCACATAGAAGATGCGACTTTTGGATTCCTTGAGATACGGAGACAATGTAGATGCATCCACCATAAGCATCTATAGACGCATCGCAAAATCCGTGTACTCCAATTATGTCCTTTGGGAAGTGAGTTAAGCGTGGAAACTTTAAATGCTGAGTGCTGCCAATGTCAGCTGACAAGCTCAGCCAAGACGAGTTTAGTGCTGCTGGTAAGCTTTCATCCCAATCCAACTTTTCTCTCCAGAGCTGCTGCAAGAAGATTTTAGACTTTGTAATTGTGGGGCAAATAAGTCCAAGAGGGTCATAAAATCTTGCAATTGCGGACAAAACAGATCGTTTGGTTGGCTTTGAAGGCGGTTGACTTGGCAAGAATGAGAAGAGCAGATTATCGGATACAGGATCCCATGCTAAGCCGAGCGTTTTGGTAATGTCGCTGCCGTCATCAAACTTCAAGAATGTATCCTTATCCGAATCTGAAATTTGTTGCAGTACAGTTGAATTATTTGAGCACCACTTGCGTATCTTGAAATTTCCTCGGTTCAGTAAATCTGTCACTGATGCATTATATCCAAAACTTCAGGCACAGAATCGCCACCAGTGATTAAATCGTCAACGTAGAAATCTCTTTTAACTATCTTGGATCCAATAGGAAAGGCTATTTGCTCATCAGATGCAAGCTGGTGCATGGTGCGAACTGAGAGAAAAGATGCTGGTTTTGTGCCGTACGTGACTGTGTCTAACTTGTAAACTTGTACTTTCTGCTGCGGTGAATCGCGCCACAAAATGCACTGCAAGTAACTATCGGGTTCAGCTACTCTAACGCATCGGTACATTTTACAGATATCTCCAGTCAACGCTACAGGAAATGTGCGAAATCGAAGCAACGTGTTGAAAAGTCGAGGTTGTATTGTCGGACCAGCCATAAGAATCTCATTCAACGAATATCCAGACGACGAACTAGCAGACCCATCGAAAACGACCCGAAGTTTGGTCGATGTACTGTCTTCTTTGAGTACACAATGGTGCGGCAAAATGTATTTGCACATACTCAGAGAATCTTCTGCAACAGGAGACATGTGTTTTAATGCTAAGTATTCATCAATAAACGCTGAATATTGGGCCTTGAGATGAGGATTACGATC
>JAWNNJ010000304.1:0-55931 GCA_035045125.1 Hypselothyrea guttata
TTTTAAACTATATACTGTAGCGAAATTTGCCTCTGAGCCTTGGTAGGCTTCGTTGCTTCACCACGGGTTGGCCGAGCGGTGGCAATACTTGCCAGGTGAGGCTTGCCGCACACACACACAGGAAAAATACAAGTACTGTCGCTGGGGCAGCAGGAGCTGCGTATGAGAGCAAAACTAACGGGGCAATAAAACAACAACGGCTGATGTGGACAAAGCCGCGTACACACGGCGTTTATTGTTTTCAAAAGTAAAGCGCGCACAAAAGAATCTCGTTGCCACAATTAACAAGTCTTTTAGCACAAAATCTCATACGTCTGACGCTCGCGTTGCAGAAAAAAAAGTAATGTTGGCTGCGCTGCTGAAAAATACGCGAAGTTGGCTTCGCTGCTGAACACGGAATAACGGTGAAAAGGAGATCGGCGAATGTGGCGGCCGGGCGATCACGAGTGTGTCCTATCGATCGCGGTGGTGGTCGGGCGATAACAAAGGGTTGGTGAGCGATAGCTATCGTATCTGCAACCGTTTTCGCTACAATACCGTATGTGCGAGCGCGCAGCGCGAGCTGCAGCACAGGCTTGCCCGTATTTAGGTTCTCCTATGCAGCAATCAGATCAAGTTTTTTCGCTAACCGAAAAATCAATTTAGCAACAGTGTGCAGTTTTAAAGCTTCAGTTTTAAAGCTAAAGATTTAGTATATGGCATGTTCGTAGTCTATGGCAATCTCCATGTCTATGGCAATCCGATGCTGGTCGGATACGGTCGGATAAACAACAGCAAAGAAAACACAAATTACAGGGTCTCCTACAGTCGGTTGCGTCCGACTGTAGCTCCGTCCTTACTGGTTATTATTGTTTTCGACTTTAATTCACAACGTTCACTTGCAATGTATTGAGGCTGCAATGACAAAAAAAATTTATGCTTTGTCTTTTGCACCTATTCTTAAAGAGTACCGTTATATTTAAGCAAAACAAAAAGTGAATTTAAACAGTTCAATCTATTTTGAGACAGTAATGACACAAATCTAGCTATAATTTTAACAGTACTTATTCTGCTTCCTTGTTTGTTAGTGCTAGCTTTAAGCTAGGTACACACAATGCGAACAATTTGCAGCTAGTTGATTGCTGCAATCAAATTCGCACGTGTAAACACGAATGAAACCATTTTCCTGCAAACAAAGAACTTGCAAAATTTGCTAGCAGCAATATTTTTTGCTTGTAGTCTGTACATTATTTTATTGTTATCTTGGTTGCGTCATGTGATGTTTGCTTTCAGTCGCAATATTGCAGCAAGCAAACCAACATGTGGGATCGCGAAAAAACGATAAAATTGTACTAGAATCATTCTGTTTTATGGGATGTTTTATCAGCAGATTATAAAAATAAGCATAAGAAGCGATATGATTTTCACGAAATCGCTGAAAAATCAAGTAATCCTTTAGAGCAAACGTAGTTGCTTCTTGGATTTGTGCGACACTGCTGAACACTACCCATGGGGTAGAGCCTACAAAACGGTCGTCAAAAAACTCTACGCCGGTAGGCAGACAAGCCCCACAGACCCAGAGGAACTGCAACGGATAGTGCACACGTTATTCCCCTCCCACTACTCCCTTATGGCTGAAACTCCTAGTGATTCACGTGAAGCAGTACCAGAAGACATTCCGGCAGTCTCGGAAGAGTAGATTCTCCAAATTGCAAGAGCCATGAAGTCGAACACTGCTCCCGGCCCTGACAGTATCCCAAATGGAGCAATCAGGACAGCAATGGGTATCCACCAAAAATCCTTCTATGAGCTCTTCGAATCTTGCCTAAAGGAGGCCACCTTCCCGTCAATCTGGAAAGTGCAAAACCTTGTTTTGCTACCGAAGCCTGGCAAGCCGTTGGACGATCCCTCCGCCTACAGACCAATCTGCCTCCTGTATGGTCTAGGTAAGGCACTTGAAAGGCTAATAAGCTTCAGAGTTGAAGCCGCTGTTGCTAATGCGGGAGGCCTAAGCGAACACCAATATGGCTTCCGCAAAGCCAGGTCGACATTAGACGCCCTACAAGCTGTAACTGGCATAGCTGAAAACGCAATTGAAGGCACAATGTGGAAAGGAGGATCCAAAAAATTATGTCTTGTAGCCACACTCGACATAATAAATGCCTTTAACTCGGCAAGATGGGACAGGATTATTGACGCTCTGGCAAGCTTCCACGTACCGAAATATCTGGTTGAGATCACGCGGAGCTATTTATTTCCAAGGGCGAGTGCTGCGCAACTCCACCTCAGTTGGCCAAATGACACATCAAGAATCGGCAGGTGTTCCACAGGGTTCCGTACTAGGGCCACTTTTGTGGAACATCATGTACGATAGAGTATTAAGACTAAATTTTCCTGAAGGTTCACACATCATAGGCTTTGCTGATGATGTTGCCGTAGTAGTCGTCGGTAAAACCTTAGCGGAGACTGATGATATATGCAACCGCACCATCCTTGATGTTCACCGTTGAACAAGCGCTGCTGGGTTAGAGCTTGCTCCCCACAAAACTGAAGCTGTTGTCGTTTCACGAACACCTAGATTTTGTTCACGCTAAAGCAGCAAACTGCGTAACAGCATTAAGCAGAATTTTGTTCAACACCCGAGGCCCAAGGCAACAACGCAGACAGCTCCTAATGGGGGTCACCAAATCTACGATCCTTTGCGATCGGCGATTCGGGAGCCAGCGCACCCACGCAGTAACGACAGGGAGGCGGCGAGGCAGGCTAGCTTGGCATGCTAGCAGACGGAGTGGGATGCTTCTCACAAGGGAGGTTGGACGCACGTCCTCATCCCGAACGTCCGTAGGTGGGTTGAGAGGAAGCACGGTCAGGTGTGTTTCCATCTCACGCAATTACTGAGCGGCCATGGCTGCTCTCTCACGAAATTAGTCCGGAATGCACGTGGTGTGGAGAAGGGATTGCTGAAGACGCAAGCCACGTCCTTTTTAGATGCGAGAGGTTCGATCGACAGAGGCTCGAACTGTCGATAGCTGCGGGTACTATAGTCTCTGAGCAAAATATGGTGGACCTCATGGTAAACGATGCTAAATTCTGGGAGGCTACCTGCAATTGTGCTACCAACGTGATGAAGGAGCTCCGTCGGCTGCAGCGCCTTAGAACTAGCAATTGAGGTTAGCCGATGCGGCGACCCTGCGAAGCAATACTTAGCAGTGGTACCACAGGCTCTCACTGCATCGGCCTACTCTCTCCAAAATACTTTCTCCAAAATACTTTAAGTAAATTTAAGCTTATGTTAATATATGCATCAGAGAGCTGCATCGGGCATGATCGAGCCTGCTCGATCAGACTATGCGCAAACCATTCACAACTCAGGACAGGTCGTCGCAAAACCAATCACGAACGGGCAGCAGCATAATCCGAACCGAGTTCGTTCGATCAGCTTGCTTGCTCGACGCACTGGTCGAAACTGCTTGTTTGGTTCGAGCATGATGCTGGAAAATGCTTGAACGGAAAAAAACGAACGACACGGCCGAAGCATTAAACTCAGACTTCGGTCATGCTGCGCTTGCAAAGAGTGTGAGTGATGCAATCAGATCGAGAATTTCGTTGTGAAATGTATATATAATTTGTATGTATGTATGTAAATACATTTGTTTTTTTTTTAGAGCAGTAGTGCCCAAACGCTGCTTACACACATGATAATAATAAATAATAATTATATTAACAAAAGCATAATTTATTTATTTTACTTAAAGTTAATAATATCAACATAATATATTTATTTTTCTTCAAACTTATAATATTAGCAAAAATATAATTTTATGTATTTATTTTTCTTAAAACTAATAATATTAACAAAAATATAATTTTATGTATTTATTTTTTTTTAGCTAATAATAAGGTGCTTACCAAAATGATAAGACACTTTTTTTTAACATGTATGTTCGCGTAATTCAATTGTATTTGAAAATTTAAAAAAACTAATAATGCAGAATGAAAGAATAAATCAAGGGCTATAAAAAAGCGGTATTTCGTGGAACTTATAGCATTTCCTGGAAAAGTAACTTGGGTTGAGATTGAGTAGCTTACAAATTCGCATGCTTAAAGCCTTACCAGAATGATAAGACACTGTTAAAAAAATTGAAATTGGCGACTGATATTAATTTTCTTTTTTTGTTTTTAACATAAAAAGTTCAATAACAAGCGTAATATTAAACATAGAAATTTGTTATTCGGAATATATACTCTCTACTATTATATTTAACTGTCCGAAAAAGCGCAATGAAATTGGTTAATAAACACAGGAGATATAAGCTACACAATAGTTGAACTTAAAATTTCAAAAACAAGCTTAATATAGAACATATATGTTGTTATTTGGTATAAATACTCTCTTCTATTATATTTAACTATCCTGAAAAGCGCATTGAAATCGGTTAATAAACAAAGTAGATATAAGCTACGCAATTGGCAGCGCAGCCCAGCAGCGCAGCAGCAGCAGCAGCAGCGCAGCGCAGCTGACGCACGTATAAAGGGAAGAAGAGGAAGTACTGCTGACACGCTTAGTGTGACAGTTTTATAAAATTGTATATTTTTTTTTATTGTATTTAACTATCTCGACAAGCGCATTAAAATCGGTTAATAAACACAAAATATAAATAAATTAAATTATATGTAAAATATTTAAATACATTTTATACTGTATTTGCGAGCGCGCAGCGCGAGCTTTGGCACAGGGTATACGACAGTCGGGCCCGTCCGACTGATCTGCTCCGCCCATTCTGGTTTATGTTGGAAAATATAGGCGATCCACCATAAATGAATTAATTAATAAACTTAAGTAAAACTAAAAATCTATTTGTATATATTTTATCGTTTAAAGCGCAAAATTTAAAAAGTGTCTTATAATTTTGGTATAGTTGCAAAACGCCCTTTTCAGTATTTTGTTAAATAAAATAAAATCAATCGTTTAATTTATAAATAAATTTTATTAAAACAATTAGTTACTTCCAAACTAACAATGTAAATTAACTTTTACGATCAGATCTACTATAACTTCATAAATATTTCAAAAAAAAAAGTGTCTTATCATTTCGTTAAGCACCTTATTAACAAAATCATTATTTCATATACATACATACTATGTATGTTTGTTCGTCCTCCATAATAATGCTTGTTAAGCCACCGACTATGACAAGCAAACTGAAAATGTTCAGCAAGTGCATCATACGTTCGGGTCATGCCGAAGTAGGTAGCTCGGGTTGACTCGAACCGACCCATTCGATCAAACCCAATCATGTACGAAACAAGCAAGAGGCAATCGAAATGAAAATTCGTTTCTAGCACACTCGCTTACGACGATTCGATTTTGCTGAAGCAAAATTTTCGGGCACAAAAAATCCGAATCAATGATCGGGTATGATTGAAAATTTTGTGATCGTTGCAGCTCTCTGGTATATACCATACGCAGATCAAGTTTATTTCAAATTGTTGATGCCATGCCCTCTTTACGGCCAAAAATCAATAAAACTAACACAACCTCGTGTTTTTTACCATAAAAAGTTGAATAACAAGCGTAATATTAAACATAGAAGATTGTTATTTGGAACATAAGCTCTCTTGTATTATATTTAACTATCCTAAAAAGTGCAGTAAAATCGGTTAAGAAACAAAGGAGATATAAGCGTCCTAATATTGCATGTGTCACAACCAAGCGCAGCCGCTATACGTGTGGGAATAGCGTGCGAGAGGGATGGCAATACCAACATGTTGCGTATATGTGAATATTTGAACATACAAAGTTAAATAGCAAGCGTAATATTGAACATAGAATATTGTTATTCGGAACTTAAACTTTTTATACCCTGTACCCATTGAAAAATGGGAAATACAGGGTTATTAACTTTGTCAGAATGTATGTAACAGGCAGAAGGAGGCGTGGTACACCCCACAAAGTATATATATTCTTGATCAGGAGGACAAGACGAGTTGATTTAGCTTTGTCTGTCTGTCCGTCTGTCCGTCTGTATGAACGCGTCGATCTCAGCAACTATAAGAGCTAGAGCAGCCGTTTTGGTCATTTTTGAAAGGTGAATACCATACGCAGAACAAGTTTATTCCAAATTTTGGATGTCATGTCCCTACCGCGAGCAATGGCCATAAATATAATACATTGACTAATATGAACGCGTCGATCTCATAAACTATAAGAGCTAGAGAAGCCGTTTTGGTCATTTTTGAATGGTGTATATCATACGCTGAACAAGTTTATTTCAATTTTTGAAAGCCACGAACTTGGCCATAAACAATGGCCATAAATATAATACATTGATCAATTTAAGACATATAAATTTATCTGAGTAAATTGTTTCTTCTGCGAACTGTGGAGATGATTAATATCTACCAATTTTACGAATTTCAATTTAAGTCGGTCCATTATTAAAAGAATTATAATTAATTAAAAATCTTTATATTTTTTAATTTTAACTATAATTTTGATGTATATATGTAGTAGTAGGCTATGCTACATATAATAATATCCCGATATACCATTCACACTATACGATACACAAAAGATAATCAGTAGAAAGTTGGTATTCGCAATATAAATTGAATTAGATTCAAAATATATTTTAAATATTAGGTTGTTTGGGAATGACATACCGGTTTTTACATTCAAATTTCACGCTTCGCTTGTGAAGTCAAATATAATGGTATCTGGCAATGCTGTATATCATTTGAAAGGTATTGGCAACATGACATAAACTTGACATAACATGACATATAGCTTGTTTACATGAGCTTCCACGTTAAAAAATTACAATTGAACCATCGCAGAGGAGCTGCAACTAAGCACGGAAACCGTCCATAGGCATTTAAAGTCGAGAAATTTAAAAAATCTTTGTTACACCGTAATAAACTCGACTCATTTCTGGATCGGTTAGTCACTGGTGATGAAAAATGGATCACATATGACAACATAAAGCGTAAAAGATCCTGGTCGAAGCACGGTGAGTCATCTCAAACGGTGGCAAAGCCAGGACTGACGGCTCGGAAGGTGTTGCTGAGTGTATGGTGGGATATCAAAGGAATTATCCATTATGAAGTGATGCCCTATGGCCAAACCATCAATTCTGACCTCTACTGTGAACAACTAAGCACGGAAACCGTCCATAGGCATTTAATGTAGAGAAATTTAACAAAAAAGCTCGAAAAAAAAAACAAAAAACCCCATACATCTTTGGTGACGCGTAACAAGCTACGGGAGCTTGGTTGGGAAGTGTTAATGCATCCACCTTACAGTCCGGATATTGCCCCAAGCGATTACCATCTGTTTTTGGCCATGCAAAATTTTCTCGATGGACAAAAATTGACTTTAAGGGAGGATTGTGAAAATCGAATCGCCGAGTTTTTTGCCAGTAGGGACAAGGACTTCTTTAAGAGAAGCATATACAAGTTACCATCAAAATGGCAGAAAATCATCGAAAACAACGGTACATATATCACTTAAATCGGACAATGCTAACTATATTAAAATAGTCGTCAAAAATCAATCAAGAAACCGGTATGTCATTACCAAACAACCTAATAGAATACTGTTCCAACAAGGCCGATCTTTGGTACAGGGTATAAGACAGTCGGGCCCGTCCGACTGATCTGCTCTGCCCATTCTGGTATTAAACTAGCAAAACGCTTCTCCATAGAATTAAACCCTGCGTTTAATTTTCTGAACGCTTTCCGCAATTCAGAAAATCCTTCTCTAGTCTGCCTCATAAATGATTGGAAGTCAAGCTCCCCACTCCTGCAGATTTCACAGCTCCACCTAAGGCCGGTATTATTTGCGAGATAATCGCGTACCTTTAGTGTAAAGCCGGCACATATCACATGTTCCACGCTGTCACACAGCCAGCACCCGATATAGTCCGCATTGGTATCGGACGGACATTTACAATTTTTTACGCAACAAGCAGACATTACAAAAAAAATAATATGCTTAACTTGCACGAGATTAAGTTACAGGGTATAAGCAAACAGTTAATTATGAAAGAGAGAGAGAGCGAACAACAACACAATGTGCACTAACAGTTATCTACACCAAACGCTCAGAGCGCAGAGAGCGAAACTGGGGGTAAAGCGCACAGCAGACGAAAATACAAAAACAAAGCACTGTGTGTACGTTTGTATATATGCAATATTGAGCAAGTCAATATTGAAAATACAAAACTCCAATTTAAACAAATTACACGATATTAATTATAAAATAATTAAGCACAAGCACAACACAGTTGTTTAATAACGCACTTGATAAACAATTAGTTATTAAAACTTGCCAAAACAAGACTAAAAGTTAGTTTTATCACGAGCACAGTATAAACACAGCCGATCACCACAAAGAGAGCTTGATAATATAAATAGAAACGTCGGAGTTAGGAGGTATATAGGAGGAAGTAATATAGACAGAGCAATTTGGAAGGGAGATTTTAACACATACAAATTCAATGCTTAATGATGGAGATGAGATAATTTTCTCCGAGGACAGGTCAGAATCGACGGCTATAAGGACCCCACCACCCATTCTTGTAGTGCGATCACATCTGTATGTGTTAAATCTACTAGGAAAAATTGATAGATCAGGAATTTCCGGTTTTAACCAGTTTTCGGTCAATACAACTTCTTGAAATTCAAAGGATTGGCTATTTACATACAAGGTAGATAGTTTAGTATTCAGACCACATACATTTTGGTAGGCTACAGAAAGAAAGGAAGTTAGTTAGAGGCCGATCATTTTTCTTTGGCGTGAACTCCCTTACAACAAGATCTGGCGGCCAAAAGCTATCAATCGGACGTAGTATCAGGCGTAAGGCGTGACACAAAAATATGTTTTTTCGGAGGGACAGCTATGAGAGGCTTGGGTTTACTAGAAATGCTGGTTGGGGCAACAACAGGGGCGGTATAATTAACTGGAGATGCAGTTAACATATCACACCCTGATATGCCGGCAGGGGCCGGCGAATTGAGCGACATTAATTGTCGACTATTAGCTAACACTGGTGTTAGCGGATGAGCTAAGTGATCCTGGCATGGGACAGCCAAAGCACTGGGCTCAACCACTGGAGGAGGTTTCACTAATACCTTTAAATTATTGAAACGCTCATTGTGCAATTCAAAAAATTCTTGCCTGGTCTGCCTCATAAACGAACGAAAATCGAGCAGCGACTCCCGACAAGTCACACAACTCCACTTAAGGCCCGTTTTTATACCCTGTACCCATTGAAAATGGGAAAAACAGGGTTAATAACTTTGTCAGAATGTATGTAACAAGCAGAAGGAGGCGTGGCAGACCCCACAAAGTATATATATTCTTGATCAGGGTGACGAGCTGAGTCGATATAGCCATGTCTGTCTGTCTGTCTGTCTGGATGAACGCTGAGATTTCCTAAACTATAAAAGCTAGAGAAGCCGTTTTGATCTTGTTTGAAAGGTGTATACCATACGCAGATCAAGTTTATTTCAAATCTTGAATGTCACGCCCCCTTTACGCCCTAATCAATAAAAACCGAATAACAAGCGTAATATTGAAAATAGAAGGTTGTTATGGAGAATATATACTCTCTTATATTATATTTAACTATCCTGAAAAGCTCATTGAAATCGGTTAATAAACATAGGAGATATAAGCTACTCAATACTGCATGTATTGCTTCGCACGGGCCCTGCAGCCCAGCAAGTGTATGTATGTATGTATAAACAGAAACACACATACATGTAGAATAGACGAATACCATATATGTACATATGTGTGCATGTACGCATGTAAACAACACCAATTGCAAGGTGCCAAAATAAGATTGCGAAAAAGAACAAAAGTCTGTGACGCGTGACGTCAGATAGCAAGCGACAGATAGCAAACGCCACCTTCATCGCCATACCATGTGCCAAATTGAGTTTTAGCGGTAGCGTTGCCACCTCGTCAGATCGTTTTGTGCGTTCGTTTGATTGCTAAATACGTTGTATACTTTTTATACCCTGTGCCCATTTGAAAAATGGGAAAAACAGGGTTAATAACTTTGTCAGAATGTATGTAACAGGCAGAAGGAGGCGGGGCAGACCCCACAAAGTATATATATTCTTGATCACGGAGACGAGCTGAGTTGATTTGGCGATGTCCGTCTGTCTGTCTGTCTGTCCGTCTGTTTGGATGAACGCGTCGATCTCAGCAACTACAAAAGTTAGAGATGCCGTTTTGGTTGCTATAGATAGGTAGTTATCTTACGCAGATCAAGTTTTTTTTGAAAATTGGATGTCACGCCCCTTTACGCCCAAAAATCAATAAAACCCAAACAACCTCGTGTTTTTTAACATAAAAAGTTGAATAACTAGCGTAATATCAAACATAGAATGTTATTATTTGGAACATATATTTTCTTCTATTATATTTAACTATCCTGAAAAGCAGATTAAAATCGGTTAATAAACACAGGAGATATAAGCTACACAATAGTTGAACTTAAAAGTTCAAAAACGAGCATAATATTAAACATAGAATGTTGTTATTTGGTATATATACTCTCTTCTATTATATTTAACTATCCTGAAAAGCGCATTGATATCGGTTAATAAACAAAGTAGATATAAGCTACGCATTTGGCAGCGCAGCCCAGCAGCGCAGCAGGGCGCACGTAAAAAGGGAAGAAGAAGTACTGCTGATACGCTTAGTGTGACAGTTTTATAAAATTGTATATAAAATAAAAGGCACAGGGTATTCTACAGTCGGGCCCGTCCGACTGATCTGTCCCGTCCGACAGATCTGCCCTGTCCAAAATTTTTATATTTATAATATTCGTACTATTATAAATATTTTAAAGCGCGATTATCATTGCGAACGTTTAGTCAGTGAATTGGGCGTGATACGTTGCGTGCAATTCGTGCGTTTAATTTATAATTAAATATAATAGAAGAGAGGGTATATTCTGAATTAATTATTTATAAATAGTTTAAATTATATTTAAAACATTTTAAATTGCATACTGTACGGGCGAGCGCGCAGCGCGAGCTGTGGTACAGGGTATAAGACAGTCGGGCTTGCCCGACTGTCAGGTCGAGCGCGCCAGAGCGCGCGAGATTTTTATACCCTGTGCCCATTTGAAAAATGGGAAAAACAGGGTTAATAACTTTGTGCGAATGTATGTAACAGGCAGAAGGAGGCGTGGCAGACCCCACAAACTATATATATTCTTGATCAGGGAGACGAGCTGAGTCGATTTAGCCCTGTCTGTCTGTCTGTCTGTCCGTCTGTCTGTCTGTCCGTCTGTTTGGATACACGCGTCGATCTCAGCAACTACAAAAGCTAGAGATGCCGTTTTGGTTGCTATAGATAGGTAGTTATCTTACACAGATCAAGTTTATTTCAAATCGTTGAAGCCACGCCCCCTTTACGCCCAAAAATCAATAAAACTCACACAACCTCGTGTTTTTATACCCTGTGCCCATTTGAAAAATGGGAAAAACAGGGTTAATAACTTTGTGCGAATGTATGTAACAGGCAGAAGGAGGCGTGGCAGACCCCACAAACTATATATATTCTTGATCAGGGAGACGAGCTGAGTCGATTTAGCCCTGTCTGTCTGTCTGTCTGTCTGTCTGTCTGTCTGTCCGTCTGTCTGTCTGTCCGTCTGTTTGGATGAACGCGTCGATCTCAGCAACTACAAAAGCTAGAGATGCCGTTTTGGTTGCTATAGATAGGTAGTTATCTTACGCAGATCAAGTTTATTTCAAATCGTTGAAGCCACGCCCCCTTTACGCCCAAAAATCAATAAAACTCACACAACCTCGTGTTTTTTAACATACAAAGTTGAATAACAAGCGTAATATTCAACATATAATGTTGTTATTCGGAACATAAGTTCTCTTGTATTATATTTAACTATCCTGAAACACGCATTGAAGTCGGTTAAGAAACACAGGAGATATAAGCTTCACAATAGTTGAACTTAAAAGTTAAAAAATAAGCGTAATATAAATCATAGAATGTTGTTATTTGGTATATATACTCTCTTCTATTATAATTAACTATTCTGAAAAGCGCATTGAAATCGGTTAATAAACAAACTAGATATAAGCTACGCAATTGGCAGCGTAGCACAGCAGCGCAGCACCAGCAGCGCAGCGCAGCTGGCGCACGTAAAATGAAAGAAGAAGAAGTACTGCTGATACGCTTAGTGTGACAGTTTTATAAAATTGTATATAAAATAAATGGCACAGGGTATTCTACAGTCGGGCCCGTCCGACTGATCTGCCCCGTACAAATGATCTGCCCCGTCCGACTGATCTGCCCTGTCCAAATTTTTTTTATCTATATAGTCCCTAATTTTTACTGTGAGCCCGGCATATTTTAAATGTGCCATACTCTCACATATCCAACACGCTATATAATCCGCATTGGGCTCGGACACTAATTTACAATTTTTAAAACAACACTCAAGTATATTCAAAAACCAGAATGGGCGGAGCAGATCAGTCGGACGGGCCCGACTGTTTTATACCCTGTGCCACAGCTCGCGCTGCGCTCTCGCAGTATAAAATATTTTAAATATAATTATATAAAGTTGTCATACAAAACGTAGCAGCAATTCTTCTTCTTACTGTGTTATGTGCGCCAGCTTTAACGGCCGCGCTGCTAGAGGGCGAGCGATTTGCCGCCTGCAATATTGTTTCGCTAATAACTCCTGTGTTTATTAACCGATTTCAATGCGCTTTTCAGGATAGTTAAATATAATGAAAGAGAGTATATATTCCAAATAACAACATTCTATGTTAAATTTTACGCTTGTTATTCGGTTTTTATCGATTAAGGCGTAAAGAGGGCGTGGCATCCAAAATTTGAACAAAGCCTCATCTGCGTATGATATAGACCTACCAACTACTGAAAACAGAATTTATGTAAATAGCTTAGTGTCTCTACAATAGGCGATTGTATTTTATTTCATTCATTGTGGGCGGCAGGGGCGTGGCATCCAAGATTTGAAATAAACTTGATCTGCGTATGGTACACACCTTTCAAAAGAGACCAAAACGGCTTCTCTAGCTTCTATAGTTTAGAAAATCTCAGCGTTCATACAGACAGACAGACAGACAGACAGACAGACGGACGGACAGACAGACAGACGGACAGGGCTAAATCGACTCAGCTCATCTCCCTGATCAAGAATATATATACTTTGTGGGGTCTGCCACGCCTCCTTCTGCCTGTTACATACATTCTGACAAAGTTATTAACCCTGTTCTTCCCATTTTTCAAATGGGCACAGGGTATAATAACTAATATGCTCAATGGGTAAAATGTAGGGCACAAAATCTAATAGCGGCACCAGATAGCTACTAACAAACAAACAAACTACAGTTATATGGTTTGATTAAGGTTGTTATATGTTGTGCGCAGATCAAGTTTGTTTCAGACTTTTGAAATATCTTCTTTTCCTCCGCGAATCATCAAAAAAATACACCTACATAAAAAGATCTCGAAAACTATAAGCGCCACAGCAGTCACAATAATAAATCTATATGCTTGTAATTTGGCATGTACGTAGTCTTTGACATTCTCCACCGTTGTACTACATACATATGTGCCACTGACGCCACTATATTAGAGCTACGGACTTTTAATTTAGCACTAAAGATTTAAGATATGGCAAGTTCGTAGTCTATGACAATATTCACCGTTGCTGTGAATAACATTACCATCTGCTAAGAAACAGTGAGGAAAATACGAAGTACAGGGTCTTCTACAGTCGGTTACGTCCGACTGAACCATCGCCATGACAAAATATTTATGTGTGGTCTGCCACGCCTCCGTCTGCCTTTTTATACCCTGTGCCCATTTGAAAAATGGGAAAAACAGGGTTAATAACTTTGTGCGAATGTATGTAACAGGCAGAAGGAGGCGTGGCAGACCCCACAAAGTACAGTAGAATCCGGTTATAACGACGCCGCTTATAGCGTCCGTCCGGTTATTGCGACGAAAACTCGATGGTTTGGTTGGTCCCCATACAAACTTATATGAAACGGCCTCCGCTTATAACGACTCTGCTTTTAGCGACAAACCGCTTATAACGACGAGATTTTTCAATTTCAATTCAATTTTTCATTTCAATTCAACCGGATATTGCGACGTGCCGAACAAAAAAAAAACTTTAAAGAGGAAAATTTGATTTCTTTAACAATGCTAAAAGAAGCAAACAAAATCATGGATTTTGTGTTTTTTCAATACGAAAAAGAAACAAAATCATGGAAATTGTCTTCCGGATATAACGACGTCGGTCCCTTGAAAGTCGCTATAACCGGATTCTACTGTATTAAATTTTTTGTTTTGATTAAAAAATTAATTTGTTTTATTTTAAAACCTATTACGAACATGGCATCCATAATATAAAAAAAAAATTATTTTTTTGCTCCTTTCGGATAGTGCGTCTGCCGGATATAACGACGTAAAATCGTCGGTCCCTTGAATGTCGCTATAACCGGATTCTACTGTATATATATTCTTGATCAGGGAGACGAGCTGAGTCGATTTAGCCCTGTCTGTCTGTCTGTCTGTCCGTCTGTCTGTCTGTCTGTCTGTTTGGATGAACGCGTCGATCTCAGCAACTACAAAAGCTAGAGATGCCGTTTTGGTTGCTATAGATAGGTAGTTATCTTACGCAGATCAAGTTTATTTCAAATCGTTGATGCCACGCCCTCTTTACGCCCAAAAATCAATAAAACTCACACAACCTCGTGTTTTTTAACATACAAAGTTGAATAACAAGCGTAATATTAAACATAGAATGTTGTTATTCGGAACATAAGTTCTCTTGTATTATATTTAACTATCCTGAAACACGCATTGAAATCGATTAAGAAACACAGGAGATATAAGCTTCACAATAGTTGAATTTAAAAGTTCAAAAACAAGCGTAATATTAAACATAGAATGTTGTTATTTGGTATATATACTTTCTTCTATTATAATTAACTATTCTGAAAGGCGCATTGAAATCGGTTAATAAACAAACTAGATATAAGCTACGCAATTGGCAGCGTAGCCCAGCAGCGCAGCAGCAGCAGCGCAGCGCAGCTGGCGCACGTAAAATGGAAGAAGAAGGAGAAGTACTGCTTGACTACGTGACAGTTTTATAAAATTGTATATAAAATAAAAGGCACAGGGTATTCTACAGTCGGGCCCGTCCGACTGATCTGCCCCGTCCGACTGATCTGCCCTGTCCAAATTTTTATTCTCTTAAAGTTATTAACCCTGTTTTTACCCATTTTTTATGAGTACAGAATTTTAAAGCTACAGATTGTGTCATTATGCGCATATACACAATGTAAAGAGTCTTATATTTACTGTCGGATACACCCGACTGTAGCCCATTGTCCAAATATTATGCTGCGTCCTTAAATATTAAAATTTTGGATACATGTGGAATTAATGAAGAAAATATAAATACATAGGTTTTAATGCATTTGCTTTGTAAACGAAGTCCCTGTCACCTTCAATATAATATATACACATATTATAATCAACTTAGTCCACTCGTCATCGTTTGTGGCAGAGACAGTTGGATAAGTACATCGATAAACAACCTACAGTCATTACATGTGGCTTTATATCTGTTGCTTCTGTACCGCTGTCTCCATCCACTTGGCAGTCTCCAGTTCTAGTTTCAGCGCAAGCAACGGGATAATTATTTACCATATGTTGGTGCGTCCAGTCAGAGCCAAAAAAACAGCAGCCCAACAGTGACTTGAGTGCCCTCTATGCCCTGTCCTGCACGGCTCCATGACAGCTTGTGTTACGT
This sequence comes from Hypselothyrea guttata, assembly GCA_035045125.1. Taxonomy (NCBI): domain Eukaryota; kingdom Metazoa; phylum Arthropoda; class Insecta; order Diptera; family Drosophilidae; genus Hypselothyrea; species Hypselothyrea guttata. Next base: position 15,816 of record JAWNNJ010000304.1, read on the forward strand.
AATTGTAATTTGGGCGCACCCCCAGCATATGAGTGTGTGAGTGTAAGTCTGCAGATGTGTGTTTGGATGTGTATGGTGGTGTGTTCTGTTCTGTTATCTAGCTGTGTTGTGTTATATTTTTCGCTGTCATGCGGTTAAATGTGCAAATTACGTGCCATTTTTATTTCTGCTGCCAGCCGTTGCTTGTTTTATTTCATTTACTCACCTCATTTTCACAGCGCCTGGTCACACTCACACAAGTGAGTAGAAGCCCGGCACTTTGAGCCACGTGTGTATTTAACCTAATTACAGTAGATGTGTTATTTACGTTCAAGACTTTGCCGAAGGGACGCGTTGCGTCCCATCCAGATGGTAACACATAAAAGAAAAGAAAATTCAATGTAAATCAAAACTCCCTTTATGGGTTGCACAATTCAAGTGTACACTATATCGTTGGAGACAATCAAGAATTTCAAATTTTAATTTAGCAATTAATTAAACCGCATTTTATGTTGGTTTTAATTAATAAAAAAATTAACATAATCAGGCAATTCAAAACAAAATAAAAATACTGTCAAAGCTAAAATTTAATCTTTAGACAGTTCATTATATATTCAAATGTTTTTATGATGTTTCTTATTAGCGTATAACTGCAGACAGTGTTTTTATGATGTCACTTATCAGCGTATAACTTCAGACCGTAAACTCATCGTTGATATTGTTGCTTTTGTTGAGTTATTATAATCATCTAGCAATTCAATTAACGCTATAATTAGTGTATGCGTTTAATAATGATAATACGTTTACTCATCAGACTCAGTTCACAGATGAAATAACAAGACGTCTCATGACTTAAACCATTTTTGGAGACCTCAAGCATATCATTTAAATATATAACTTCATTAGAATTTTAAATAAGAAAATACTTTAAAGGAACAGTTTTTTAACACACATTATAGCATCAAAAGAGCTGGACAGGAGACAATCTCTGCATTGCTCCTTGGGCCATTTTCCGTTTTTTTAGCATAAAATAAACTAATAAAGCTAGGAAGACGACATTTGGTAGAATGAGCCATATTTTCATTTAAAATAAAAATAAATGGATGAGGCAGATCAGTTTTACGTCTGTTTTCATGCTAAAAATGTTTGAAAACTATGAGGTAGGTGCGGTTTTTTGTGATTTGCATGGGAAGGGGGGGGGGGGGAGGTGTACAAAATCTAAAACAGACTCGTACTGCTTACTGAATTGGAGAATCGAAATCCGGAATTTGGTGTCTCTAGCTCTTTTAGTTGCTGAGATCGAGGTGTTCATACAGACAGACAGACGGACGGACGGACGGACATGGCTATATCGACTCCTTCTGGGTGTTACACACATTTCCTCTTTGCACTAAGTTAATAGACCCTTTTTACTTTTTTAAAGCAAGGGGTCTAATTAGAGGAACACACACCATTTCCCCTCTGTCTAATGCGGCAAATTCTCTATGGCATATGTTCGCTATGTTCTAATCCGATTAAAACGAAATTCACAACGTCAATAGAAAATGGCATAAACTTGTTTAATACCAAATTACAAATCAATAGCTTGCAAACTGTGGCTACAGTAGATTTGTGCGGAAAGGGGGGGGGGAGGTGCCAAAATGTAAAACAAACTTGCAAACTTGTGCCGCGTACTGTATAGGAAAACCTAATTACCGAATATAGTGTGTCTAGCTGTCATAGTTGCTGAGATCTAGGTGTTCATACAATACCGATGGACTGATGGACATGGCTATATCGATTCGGCTTGTTGTCCTGAACAAGAATATATATACTTTGTGTGGTCTTCTACGCCTCCTTATGGGTGTTACATACATTCCCTATTTGCTCTAAGTGAGTAGACCCTTTTTACTTTTTTAAAGTAAAGGATATAATAAGTGAAACAAATTTCAAGTTAATCGGACCACGCCCACTTGCACCGCCCATATAATAACATATAATGGACTATAAGTTGAAAACATGTTGACGCCCCTAACATTAATTTGTAATGCCAATTTTGACATTCATCTCCCAAAATGATATGGATCGCTTAAATTATTTGAATAATAACACATTAATATCATCGCGTTTCTGTACGCTTTTGGGTATGCAATAAAAAGTAAGCATACCGAATTTTAGATGGGCGTACATGTAAAGTATTTTTGATGATCAGCATATTACTCAAAAAATCAATATTAATGTGGGATTTATCAAAAACGAGAAATTATTATATTTGCTGATAATACTCCCCAACCGACCTAAAAATGTATGTACTTTCACACGAAGCCATGCTTCTTCCTCTTCATATATGAGTATGAGTACCAGCTTTGATGGTCGCGCTGTTAGAATGCAAGTGGATAATTAAATATAATAGAAGAGAGCATATATTAAAAAATAAACTTAATCTGCGTATGATATAGGCCTACCAACTACTGATGAAAGAATTTATGTAACTAAATCTGACTAAGTCTAAAATTGGTAAATGTATTCTATTTATGTTCATTATGAGCGGAAGCGACGTGGCATCTAAGATTTGAAAAATACTAAATCTGCATATGGTGTACACCTTTTTAAAATGACCAAAACTACTGCTCTAGCTCTCTCGTCTTCCTGATCAAAAATATATGTAGTTTGTGAGGTCTGCCACACGTCCTTCTGCCTGTTACATACATTCGCCCAAAGTTATTAACCCTGTTTTTCCCATTTTTCAATGGGTACAGGGTATAACAACTATTTATTTTTTTAAAGTTAAAATTTAATTGCATGTGCGCTGTAAATGGGCAAAAAACTGCAAAAAGTGTTTATATCAGTATTGAACACATACTACATACACATAGAAGAGAAAAGATTTGCATTTTTACTTTTTGGCAAAAATTACAATAGACGAACACATACGTTAGCTTATTCTAGAATAAGAAGACAAAACGGAGACAAGAAACAACATACTTAGTTATTGTAGAATACCTTGACCGTTATTTTTGATGTTTAAAAAAAAAATTTTCGATATCAGGTTTTGTTACAGCAGAAGCGCAAAGTTCTGTTATTTATCTCGCCAATTACATCGCAACAAAAAGGTGATTTATGCCTTCACTTTGAGAACACTTAAAAACACAGTCTTAATAAAGAATATGAACGGGGTGATCGGATAAGAAACAGCGAAATACAGGGTCTCCTACAGTCGGTTGCGTCCGACTGTATCTCCGTCCTTACAGGTTAAATATAATTTTTTAAAACTGTCACACGAAGCGTAGAAGCAATTCTTATTCTTTCTTTTCTGTGTATGCCATGCTTGCAAGACCGCGCTGCCAGAGGGCGAGCGAGGTAACGCCTGTAATATTGTTTTTTTTTTTTTTCATTTCTGTTGTGTTTATAGTCTGATATCAATTTTCAGAATAGCTTAATATAATAGCAGAGTGTGTATTCCAAATAACAATTTTCTATGTTCAATATTACGCTTATTATTCAGTTTTTATCGATTGGGGCATGTAGACCTACCAATTACTGATGACAGAATTTGTGTTTTTTAGACAAAATTTCAAATAAACTTGGTGTGCGTATGGTACACACCTTTCAAAAATATATATAGTTTGTGGGGTATGCCACGCCTACTTCTGTCTGTTACATACATTGTGAAAAAGTTAATAACCCTGTAATTCCCGTTTTTTAATGGGTTCAGGGTATAAAAATCGATGTACTTATCCATCCGATATACTTCAAGCACGCCATTTAATATTAAATTATAAAATTTCAAATATGTATGGAAAACATTTTTAGACCCTTTACTTTAAAAAAGTAAAAAGGGTCTATTAGTTTAGTGCAAAGAGGAAATGTGTGTAACACCCAGAAGGAGGCGTGACAGACCCCACAAAGTATATATATTCTTAATCAGGACGACAAGCCGAGTCGATATAGCCATGTCCGTCTGTCCGTCTGTCTGTCTGTCTGTCTGTCTGTCTGTCTGTCTGTCCGTCTGTCTGTCTGTCCGTCTGTCTGTCTGTATGAACACCTAGATCTCAGCAACTATAAGAGCTAGAGACACCATATTCGGGATTCAGGTTCCCCTATTCAGTAAGCAGCACGAGTTTGTTTTAGATTTTGGATATCTCCCCCCCTTCCCCCGCAAACCGCGAAAAGCTGCTGTAGCCACAGTTTTAAATCTATTGATTTGTAATTTGGTATTTAACTAGCTTATGACATTATCTATCGACGCTGTGAATTTTGTTTCGATCCGATAAGAAACAGCGGACATATGCCACAGACAATTTGCCGCACTAGGCAGAGGGGGGTGGTGCGCCTTGCATACGCGGGTAGCTTGGTGTGTGTGCGTCTAATTGTATTTGTGTGTGTACATATACTCAAAGTAAAGGGTCTCCTACGGTCGGTTACGTCCGACTGTAGCCACCGTCCCACTGATCTGCCCCGTCCCTATATTTTTTATCCAAAAATATGCGAAAATGTCCCAATGTGCTTTCGACGAAAATTTATGCATTTTATTGCCTGTTTTGGTTTTATCAAGGCACAACTTTTCGACAAAACACAAAAAATTGTGTTATATCAGAATGGAAAAACTGTTTTATAAATCATTTATGCAAATTATAAAAACGTGGGTATTTCATATAATAGTTTACATGCCAGATTTTTAGCATAGCATAACATAAAATCATTTGGAATAGTTATAATGGAATGCGACTGAGAGTAAGTATAAGAGCTTTAATTTGGTATTTGCATCGTTTTTATAGAAAAATATGGACGGGGCAGATCAGTAGGGCGAAGGCTACAGTCGGACGTTACCGATAGTAGGAGACCCTTTACTTTGTATAAATGTACTTACAAACACAATCAACTTACAACCTAAATCAAAAAGTTTAGTGTCTCTAGCTTTAATAGTTTCTGAGATTTAGGTGTTCATACGTACTGACGGACATGGCTAAATCAACTCAGCTCGTCGTCCTGAGTCAGAATATATATACTTTCTACCACGCTTCCTTCTGCCGTCCACTACCCATTTTTGCATTATTTATTAATTTAATAAAATACTTAACTAATGTAGCTAATATTTAAGCGAAAACAATTCGAAAATTGAAGTCAGCTCTCTCAATAACAAAGTGGCTAAGCCAAAATAAGCTCTCTCGAACTTAAATTAGGCAAAACTCGGAAACGGATAAGGATAACGTTAAAAATAATACTTGTGATTCATGTGGGATATTAGACTAATCATTTAAGATCAAAATTATTAAAATTGGATGTATAACAAGCGAGTTATGATCGAAAAAAGTACAAACTTTAAGTATGCTATTTCTATGGCCATTGCTATACCACCATGGCCCAACGTTGCTCACAAGCAACTTTCGCTGGCGGCCATACCAATGGGCGTGGAAACTTAATTTTTTTGCTAAAATCTTACAAAATTAACACAAGTAGATTGGCATCAAAAAACATATTTTCACTCTACGGAGAAAAATGCCGGGTCGAAAGGGTTAAATCGGATGTATAACAAACGAGCTATGCTTAAAAAAAAGTTACATTTTTGTCGTGTGTTATTTGTATGGGTACGGGAGTACATTTATTACCACTACGGCCCAACGTTGCCCACAAGCAACTTTACAACTTTGAAAATAATTTTCTTTCTTATTAAACAAAATTATATTATTTTAAGTTTGCCACTGTTTAGTTCAACATTAGTTTAAGTGCTATTAATTTTATTTTTTCAATTTAGTCAATATATTATATTAGTAAATTACTAATTTCGGCTCATCCACTGAATTTCAAAATCAAATTTTAAGCGATTCGCGTTCAGTCTTTTCACTATTACTTCGCCAAATGATCTTCGAATTTGATAATTTTTGCTCAATTCGAGAAAGAATACATATACAGTGGCGAGCACATGTGGATACATGTTTGCCGCTTTTTAACTATTATGTCTGTAAAATCTAAAAAAATGCATCGATCTTCGTGATTCTTTTTTTTCTCTTATTACTTAATATTATTGAAAAATGGATCAACTACATTTGTTTCCCAAAAACGGCGATTTCCTTTAAAATAATTTTTTTTTATGAAAATGGTCAAAGTATCCACTTTTGCTCGTTTTTAGCTTTTTTTGGTTTTAATTGTTTTTTAAATATCTGGACCCAAGAACTTAAACTTTTATTACACTAATTATGGAATTGGGGATACTATAAACTAGATTTAGTATGTGCTCTCCTGGAATCTTGCACCACTCCGCCCCTCACACGGTTCCAAAGATCACCCAATCCTCTAGAGAAGATTCGTTGCTCACGAACTGGTTCTTTGGCGGATCTAAAAATTTTTGGTTGGTTTCACATCTGGGCACTGGACAGGCCAGCGTAAGTCCGAAAAGAACATAATATTGGCGGTCCTGGACCTTTAAAACCCCTCCCACATATGCTCCCCGACAGAGATGCACGCAATGTGGAGCATGGTATGACCACCAGGATAAACACTTGGCCAAAATAAGATGCGGCGGCTATGGATATATCCATAAGGAAGTGGATGACATTGATTCCATTGCTCAGGATTGGTCTAACGGGAACCAGCGAGCAGGAGAAATCTGACGTATCGGAGAAAAAAAAAAATGTAGTTGATCCATTTTTCAATAATATTAAGCAATAAGAGAAAAAAAGAATCACAAAGATCGATGCATTTTTTTAGATTTTACAGACATAATAGTTAAAAAGCGGCAAACATGTATCCACATGTGTTCGCCACTGTATAAATAAGCTGATCTAAACACAAGGGGAACACGTCATTAATCGCTAAAGTGGTGAAGTTGCTCACAGGCAACGTTGGGGTCGAAAGTGTTAAATATTTTTTTTTTACGCCCACACCCGCGCATATGATGAGTCTTAAGCTCTTATAAGAGCTTATAAAGAGAATCTGAAAACGCAACGTGTTCGTTCAGCCGAATTTCATGGGCTCTCTTTTCGCTAATATTTCATAATTGTTATAATTCCGCTGCGCCTGCGCTCCCAGCAGTGCTGTGCAGCAGAGAGCTGCATCGGGCATGATCGAGCCTGCTCGATCAGACTATGCGCAAACCATTCACAACTCAGGACAGGTCGTCGCAAAACCAATCACGAACGGGCAGCAGCATAATCCGAACCGAGTTCGTTCGATCAGCTTGCTTGCTCGACGCACTGGTCGAAACTGCTTGTTTGGTTCGAGCATGATGCTGGAAAATGCTTGAACGGAAAAAAACGAACGACACGGCCGAAGCATTAAACTCAGACTTCGGTCATGCTGCGCTTGCAAAGAGTGTGAGTGATGCAATCAGATCGAGAATTTCGTTGTGAAATGTATATATAATTTGTATGTATGTATGTAAATACATTTGTTTTTTTTTTAGAGCAGTAGTGCCCAAACGCTGCTTACACACATGATAATAATAAATAATAATTATATTAACAAAAGCATAATTTATTTATTTTACTTAAAGTTAATAATATCAACATAATATATTTATTTTTCTTCAAACTTATAATATTAGCAAAAATATAATTTTATGTATTTATTTTTCTTAAAACTAATAATATTAACAAAAATATAATTTTATGTATTTATTTTTTTTTAGCTAATAATAAGGTGCTTACCAAAATGATAAGACACTTTTTTTTAACATGTATGTTCGCGTAATTCAATTGTATTTGAAAATTTAAAAAAAACTAATAATGCAGAATGAAAGAATAAATCAAGGGCTATAAAAAAGCGGTATTTCGTGGAACTTATAGCATTTCCTGGAAAAGTAACTTGGGTTGAGATTGAGTAGCTTACAAATTCGCATGCTTAAAGCCTTACCAGAATGATAAGACACTGTTAAAAAAATTGAAATTGGCGACTGATATTAATTTTCTTTTTTTGTTTTTAACATAAAAAGTTCAATAACAAGCGTAATATTAAACATAGAAATTTGTTATTCGGAATATATACTCTCTACTATTATATTTAACTGTCCGAAAAAGCGCAATGAAATTGGTTAATAAACACAGGAGATATAAGCTACACAATAGTTGAACTTAAAATTTCAAAAACAAGCGTAATATAGAACATATATGTTGTTATTTGGTATAAATACTCTCTTCTATTATATTTAACTATCCTGAAAAGCGCATTGAAATCGGTTAATAAACAAAGTAGATATAAGCTACGTAATTGGCAGCGCAGCCCAGCAGCGCAGCAGCAGCAGCAGCAGCGCAGCACAGCTGACGCACGTATAAAGGGAAGAAGAGGAAGTACTGCTGACACGCTTAGTGTGACAGTTTTATAAAATTGTATATTTTTTTTTATTGTATTTAACTATCTCGACAAGCGCATTAAAATCGGTTAATAAACACAAAATATAAATAAATTAAATTATATGTAAAATATTTAAATACATTTTATACTGTATTTGCGAGCGCGCAGCGCGAGCTTTGGCACAGGGTATACGACAGTCGGGCCCGTCCGACTGATCTGCTCCGCCCATTCTGGTTTATGTTGGAAAATATAGGCGATCCACCATAAATGAATTAATTAATAAACTTAAGTAAAACTAAAAATCTATTTGTATATATTTTATCGTTTAAAGCGCAAAATTTAAAAAGTGTCTTATAATTTTGGTATAGTTGCAAAACGCCCTTTTCAGTATTTTGTTAAATAAAATAAAATCAATCGTTTAATTTATAAATAAATTTTATTAAAACAATTAGTTACTTCCAAACTAACAATGTAAATTAACTTTTACGATCAGATCTACTATAACTTCATAAATATTTCAAAAAAAAAAAGTGTCTTATCATTTCGTTAAGCACCTTATTAACAAAATCATTATTTCATATACATACATACTATGTATGTTTGTTCGTCCTCCATAATAATGCTTGTTAAGCCACCGACTATGACAAGCAAACTGAAAATGTTCAGCAAGTGCATCATACGTTCGGGTCATGCCGAAGTAGGTAGCTCGGGTTGACTCGAACCGACCCATTCGATCAAACCCAATCATGTACGAAACAAGCAAGAGGCAATCGAAATGAAAATTCGTTTCTAGCACACTCGCTTACGACGATTCGATTTTGCTGAAGCAAAATTTTCGGGCACAAAAAATCCGAATCAATGATCGGGTATGATTGAAAATTTTGTGATCGTTGCAGCTCTCTGCTGTGCAGTTACATTTCGCGCATATGCGCTCTCTCTCCATTTTGCATATCGCTGATAGCAAACCACCACCGCGCTCTCTCCGTTTTGCATGTTCATGCGTCCCTTTCTAGCATGTTTTTGCATGTGCCCTTGAAATTATTTCTTTCGCTTTAAGTATCTCAAAGTTCAACGACCTTGATCAGCTGATCAGCAGACGAGCACTTGCATGCCCTACCTTTTGTAAGGCATATTAATTTGATAATTTTGTTTAAAACTCAATATATTGGAAATTGTTTTTTTTAATTAATTCTATAAAATACATAACGCGATAATAAAACAATAAATTGGAATAAAATGGCACAATATAGAAATTAAAAATATCGCACACCTAAAAATTTATTTGTTTTAATAAATAAAAACAAAAAAACAAAAAATTTTTTATACTTAAAGCTCGTCCACAATCATATATACCCCCGTTACATACATATAAATCTATTTTTTTCTAACTTTGTTATGGCACATAATCATGAAAATTTATTAATACAAACTTAAGTCAATTAAAAAATTGTTTCTTCTATTATTTAATTTCTTTATATTGTTTTACCGTAACTGAACAAAAATATTGTTGTTCATAATGAATTAAAACCATGTATGTTTATATGTTTCGTTTCCTTTTTTCTAAAAATATGGTTATAAATAAATTAGTTGAGACTTCATAATGGAGTAAAATTGCGTTGTTGTTCCTGGGGGCATAATGGGTTAAAAGAAAAACCAGAATGGGCGGAGCAGATCAGTCGGACGGGCCCGACTGTCTTATACCCTGTGCCAAAGCTCGCGCTGCGCGCTCGCAAATACAGTAAAAAATGTATTTAAATATTTTACATATAATTTAATTTATTTATATTTTGTGTTTATTAACCGATTTTAATGCGCTTTTCAAGATTGTTAAATATAATAGAAGAGAGTTTATGTTCCAAATAACAACATTCTATGTTCAATATTACGCTTGCTATTTAACTTTGTATGTTCAAATGTTCTCACAATCGCACAATTGCCCAGCAGCGTGCTTGGTATCGCCATCTCGCTCGCACACTATTTCCAAGCGTAAGGCGGCTGAGCTGCTACGGCGTGTGCATGCAGTATTACGGCGCTTATATCTCCTTTGTTTATTAACCGATTTAAATGCGCTTTTCAGGACAGTTAAATATAATATAAAAGAATATATATTCAACAATAACAACATTCTATGATTACTATTACGCTTGTTTCTGAACTTCTAAGTTTAACTATTGTGAAGCTTATATCTCCTGTGTTTCTTAACCGATTTCAATGTGCTTTTCAGGATAGTTAAATATAATACAAGAGAGCTTATGTTCCAAATAACATGTTTAATATTACGCTTGTTATTCAACTTTTTATGTCAAAAAACACGAGGTTGTTTGGGTTTTATTGATTTTTGGGCGTCAAGGGGGCGTGGCATCCAATTTTCGAAGTAAACTTGATCTGCGTAAGATAACTACCTATCTATAGCAACCAAAACGGCATCTCTAGCTTTTGTAGTTGCTGAGATCGACGCGTTCATCCAAACAGACGGACAGACGGACAGACAGACGGACATCGCTCAATCGACTCAGCTCGTCTCCCTGATCAAGAATATATATACTTTGTGGGGTCTGCCACGCCTCCTTCTGCCTGTTACATACATTCTGACAAAGTTATTAACCCTGTTTTCCCATTTTTCAATGGGCACAGGGTATAATTACAACAACTGGATAAAGGGTGAGGATACTTTTAATTGGGGATTTGCAAATAAATTCAATAAGCAAATCCATGGTTGGGTGGGTAAAGAAGGTAGAGGTCGAATACCAGCTACCTACCAGGCCCTACCAAAGATAGCGTATAGTAAGAAGAAGAAAGGCCCTCAAGTTATTTTTTTGTAGTCAGTATCAGTTTAAATCCGCAGCATTCAGCTCGGATCCGTTTTTGATAGTTTAGGATAGCTCCTACAGTTCTTTAGTTTCAGCAGGGACTCTATAATAATTATTTGTTTGTAGCGTTGTAGCCGCGGTGTAGCAACAACCCCCCCACTACCGTCATGAGCTTTGGCAATCAATGGGTCCCGCTCCGCTCACACCGACGACTATCGATTTGGTCATTGGACAAGCGCTACTTATTACAAGCGACATATTCTCTTCTCCAGCTGTGTGTATTGAAGATAGGTTAATGAAATTTTGACACAAGATAGATTGATATTCAACGAACATTACTGCATCATTAACTAAAAAATCGCGTTTTTTGAGTTATGACACTCTTCTGGTAAACGAGCGATATAATTATTTACATGACGTACTTGTGGTTAGGTTGCTGCGTGGTGAAATTGATTTACCCACTTTATTGTGCCGAATTAGCTTATCCATTGGCTTTAAACTTTTGCAGTACTAACTTTTCTCTGCCTGAACCTTTCCAATTACTCTGTACTGATTATAATCATCACTATCAAGTATTTGATTCAGAATCTCACATTTCCACCATTAAATCTTCTATTTTAAATTTTTTAATACAACGACTGTATTTAGTTAACATTAAATAAATAAATAAATAAATGGGTTAAGAATAAAATAATTAACACTACAGCGAGAAAGAGATAAGGGAATAAAGTTTCTAGTATTTCTAACCGGAACAGTAAATCTAATTTGAGATATCAACTCGGGAGAGTCGACTTCACCATTAATTAACTTGTGCATAAACATAACTGTTTCTGCACTGACTCAATTCTATCCTGGTGGACTTTGTACTGGGGACGCCAAACACAGCATCCATATTCCAGAATAGGGCGAACTAGAGCAGTATACAGGGTTTTAGTAGTATACAGATCACTGAACTCCTTTGACCAGCGCTTAATGAATACAAGGATTCCCATAGCCCTACCAACGACTGATGAGATATGCTTATCAAATTTAAGTTTTGGACCAAAATGAATACCGAAATCATTAAATATTCGACTCGCTTCAGAACTGTATTGGCAAGCTTATAAGAATTCAAATGGGGAGTACCCCTATAAAAAGACATTAATTTACATTTACTACAATTTAAATTTAGCAGGTTTGTGGAGCACCACAAGTGGAAATTATCCAAATCATTTTGCATTTTGCAAAAAACAGCTCGCCTCGGAGTCGCAATAGGAAATGATGAGTGATAGATCCCAGAAAATGTATTGATTGATTGAATGTTAATCTGGGCTATTGTATTATTCACAATAATCATAATGCTCAGCTAAGTGGAAAGAGTATACAATTGATTGTAGTCCTGTAAAACTAAGATATTTAATTTGACCTCGATAGGCAAACGCACATCATCCTCAATGTTCATAAAATGAACATCTATAAAAAACACGACAACGAAAAAAAATGACCTAGCCCACTAAACAGTATCGAGCCTGTAAATTGTTGCAAAAAGAGAGCGAAAAGTTGTCAAAGAGAAAAAAAAGCGAATGTGAGAGTGGTAAAACGAGAAAGAAAATGTAGGAACTAGAGAAATATGAACGCAAGTCTTCACTATAGAGACTCAGAGCTTTTAAAGTTACTGTCTTTGTCATCGTTGTTGTTGGCACCAGGGGCGTAAGTGGAATCAAAGCTATAGCCCGAACTGAGGAACAACACAAATTGGAGCTTGGCCAAAATCACTAGTTTCTGGTTTCACATTGGCTTTAAAACTCAGTGGCAGCTGCATCAAGATACTTGTTCACTAAGAATAAAACCGCTCTGAGCGCTCGACATGACAGTCGGGCAAGCCCGACGGTCTTATACCCTTTACCCTGTAATTTGATTTATTTATGAACAATAGTGATTGACATTTACATTCGAAAACGATCGAACGAAACGCACAAATAATAATCTGTGTTGTGTTAAAATTTTATTATCCTATCTTCAATACACAGAGCGTGAGAAAAGTACTGTATGAGCGATAGTACAACAACATGCACATGTTTCACGCAAGTAGTTTTTTTTTTTTTATTTATTAAAAAACTTAAATATATAAGGAGCAGTCCAAGTTGGGGATGAGGGAGTGCGTCCATCGTCCCTTTGTCGACGAAAATCATCTGCGTTGCCAGCGTTCGATGCCGTGTGCCCTCGCCGCAGTGCGAGCGGTGTTTGCGCTTTCCCCCACGATTCTGGCCTGGTGGATTGCCTGAGCTTCCGTGACCAGCTCTTCGACGGGATACATGCCTGCTATTACAAGGGCTGCATCGTCAGAAACCGTCCCGAACGCGCAACAGACTCTTAGTGCACATAGGCGGTAGGTTGCCCTGACGGCCTTGCTGTAGCTAGGAATTTGGGGTGCCAAAAATCATAGCTCCTAAACGGGTGGACATATCTTCATGAAACAAACAGAAAAATGTTCAAATTTTTACAGAAACTAAAATTTATTACGCAGCGACTTATAGAAGCTGCGCTATACGCGGTCAAAGTTGAGTTTTGTTGCAAATTTCACATCAAATTTAGCGGCAAAAAAGCTAAATTTTTTTCTTCTTGTTTTTCAATAAAATACTTAATTTATACAATAAAGATTAATTTATTTATGTTGACTAATATATTATAAAGCTGATTACAGTAAGAGATTGTTCAACAATGTACGTATTATTTTTATTCATATTTTTGAATATCATCAATATTGCAATAATAGGCTAGTAGAGGCAGCGTATTCGAAGAGTAAGCGAAAATCCACAAAATCTACATGAAATTTGTATTTTTAAGACAAAAAACGATTAGATAAATATTATATTGTATAATTCACTAATTTTAACTCACATAAAATATTAATATATTGATATATTTTGTCATCTTTAACGTAAAACAATAAATTTGACATAAAAACAGTCGAATATGCATGTAACAGACAAGCTGCGTGTGGTACATTTTCTTCTTCTTATACCCTGAATCGCATGCATTTTGCACTAGGTTGCTAGGGTTTTTCTACTATAACTCAGTTTCCCGCAATTTCCCGCAGCTGAACTTTTGGAAATATGTAAAGAAATGTTTGTACAATATGATGTCACTTGCTGAATTACTACCAAACGCGACCAAAATTTTGGAGATCTATGTAAAGTTGAAAAATATGCTCAAAAACAGGTACTTTGCAAAAAAATGCCTAAAAAAATCCCAAATGAATAAATCGAAATAGTTTTTGTTGTATAACATTTAAAATTAATGTAGTTGCAAATATAAATTTACACATGAATGATTTGTGTTATACTTTTTCTGTTTATCGCCATTAAAGTTGGACAAGTTCCACGTAAATAGGGGCAGTTGTGCAAAACGAAAAAAATTTCTCAACTTTGAGAGCCTGTAACTACCAAACCAGTTATCCAAATTCACTAAAATTTCGGTTTCCCCAGTTTTAAATATATATCTATCAGATGGCATTAATTTTATCCCGAAACTCGTCTAGCGGGAAATCATTTTTGGCACGCCAAATCTAACTATTGAGCCACTGTGCGACGCTCAAAAGCAGGCGGCGGCGTTGTTGCCTCGGCCCTTGTGTGTTGAGCATTATTCTCGCAAGAGCTCTGCTAGAGTCTGCTGCCTTTTTGTTAACGGCGCTCAGATGCTCCTGGAACGACATTCTTGTATCCAGCATTACGCCCAGATACCTTATGGCCCTAGTGGATGTGATTTAGGTATTGCCCACACGCATATTGGCGTTTAGCCATCTATGTATACGGTCGATGCTTTTGTTGCATAGCTCCACGGTCTCGTCCAGGTTTTTGGCCACTACTACTAGGACCAAGTCGTTAGCAAAACCTATGATCTGCGCTTCAGGTGGCAGGTCTACTCTGAGCACTCCGTCATACATGATGTTCCAGAAGAGTGGGCCCAGAACGGACCCTTGTGGAACACCAGCAGACGTCAGACACCAGTGACGCTGTACCATCTAAAATAAGTAAGTTAGGTTGCGCCCGCTGAAGTAACTCCGGATCAGCTGGGTCAAGTAGTGGAGCACGTTGAAGTAACCTAGTGCATCGAACATGCTATCCCATCAAGCCGTATTAAACGCATTTTTAACGTCCAGCCTGACGATGAGGCAATACTTCTTCGTGCCGAACCTCCACCTTGAGCCTCGGATGGCGGAAGTGGCCAACTCAACCACTTTCTCCAAAGCATCCAGAGTTGATTTGGTCTTACGAAAGCCGAATTGGCAGGGGGATAAATCACCCGCCTGGGCGACCGCTATGCGAGTGCATATTATCTTCTCGAAGACCTTCTCAATTGTGTTGAGGAGGCATATTAGGCCAATATATTCTGGGCGTTGACATACTACCGGCAGCATGTTCAAGTGGTCCAGCGACACCAAGCATGTGCTTGTTAACGCGCGAACCCAAGCCAATACGCAGCCCACCACCCGCCCATCCGACCGAGGGGCGCACCGCGCATCGAGCGGAAAAAAAAATACGATAGATCGCGGAATAAAAATACAAGCAATAAACAAATTTAAACAAAACTAAATATTATCTACGGGAAAGGTGTTGCAGAAGCGTCCATCTTAGTAGAGGCACAGAGGTGGCACTAGAAATAATGTTAAAAAGGCTATTGTACTCACTACAAAGAATATGCGGAGAGATCCTCGAGAGGCTTACCAAGCTTTGGAAGAAAAACGAAAGTCTGGGCGTTCCATGGCTTCGGGAACTTGCTCTCGCGAAGGCAAGCGTTGAAGAGCTGTGCAAATGCCTTGTTTTTTAACACAGTTTTGTACGCCTTACCCCATGGATCCTGCCCAGCCAAGTCTATTAAGGCGAGAAAGCATTCTAGCTTGCTGGCTTTTATAGCTACCTAAAGCTCTTTTCTGGCCTCCTGGGGGCAAAAGTTGGTCTGCCACGTGCACTTTGGAATCTTCTTCTAGCCAGAAGACATGCGCGGCGAGCGTTGGCAATGCGCTCATTCCACCAGTACGTGGGATTGTGGTGTCTGTTGAACAGTTTTCGACGTTCCATGCAATTATCGCAAGCGCTCGAGAGTTGCCTGGACATTTGAGCAACTCTATTGTCGGCGTCGCCGTCAGTGTTCAGAGATTGAGCCAGTTCGAGAAGAGCGGTTCTGTTTAGCGTCTCGGCTCGGTACGCTAAATGTTGCCGGCGCCTGTTGTACTGCCACACCCCGGTTGAGCCAATGGTACAGAGGATCGCCTCATGGTCGCTCGCAGTGTAGATGTTGCTTATTGTCCACTGTGTGTAATTGAACAGGTCAGCACTGACGAATGTAAAATCAATTACAGATCCCGCGCCTGCTCTGTTCAGTGTGTGCTGAGCGCCCGTGTTGGCTAGTACCAGGTCCAAAGAAGCAAATGTTTCCATGACTTCTCGACCTTTCGCGTTGGTTGTTACGCTGCCCCACTCTGTTGACCAGGCGTTGAAGTCGCCAGCTATGACGATTTTTGTACGACCTCTAGCATCAGATATTGGTTCCTCCAGAATGGTTATGTAGACCTCCAGTTGCAGACTAGTAGCCAGATAGCAGCTGTATATGTAGGTGTCGCCAACTGCTGCACGCACAAAGCCATTGTAAGACCTTAAGTCTGATAGCTTGTGCGATTGCTTACCACACACCCAAAGAACTGCCTTCTTGCAGCTGCTAGATGACCAATAACGAGCGCAAATGGTCTCTTGGTGGTGCGGTTCGCTTAAAATGGCAATGTCGATATTCATATCCCTGATTGTCTGCTCCATTAGTGATACAGTGGCTAAGATGAAGTTAAAACAATCTTAACATTATATTTGTTTTTAGAGCAACGGCATATGCAAGTCATTTGTAGCTTGCCGTAGCGTGATCTACGCAAGTATGTATAAGTATGTGTGAATGTGCATTTCTGCTAAACCTACCCTTCAGTTCTGAAGGTGGCGATTGACCTTGCCCGCACTACCTACCGCACTAGTTCCATGGGTACCTACAGGACTGACTCTTGGTAGTCGAACGCCGAACCACCTTCAAGCATGGGTACTTGCCGGAAGTACTTACCGAACTGACCCTAGGGAAGTACTATCGTACCACCTATCGCTGTTTTTTTAGTCTTCAGTGCATCGTTCCTGAATTTACAAAAACAATTCTAACGCAAGAACTGTTTGATTTATTTTGCATTTCGCTCTTTCGCAATGCTGAAGCGGAGCTGTACTTGCCGGACAGTGTTGCCAAGTACTGTGCCTTCACATAGCCTCGATTTTTCGCAAAAATAGGTTAAAATAAGCTAACAAAAAAAAAAAAAAAACGCTGAAAAATAAGCTAAATATTATTATTATTATTATTTACAAGTTAGGATTGATTGGAGTTCATAATCATTTTACGAGGGTGGTCCGATAAGTACCTGACCTTCGAAAGAGTTATGGAAATTTTGGAAAACTGGCAATTTATTTTTCAACATAGTCTTCTTTTAGCTCGATTCACTTGATCTAGTGATGCTCCAACTTATTTAACCCGTCTGAAAATTTTTTTTCCTCGAGGTCTGCAAAATAGGCCTTTGTGACGGCGATTACGTCCTCATTTGACTCAAATTTCGGCCCAGCGAGTAATTTTTTCAAGTTTGAACATAAAAAAAAATCGCACGGGGCCAAATCTTGAAAATACCGTGGATGGGGCTGTAGTTCGAAGCCAATTTAAAGAGCGTCATATACTGCTCTGAAGTGGTCTTACGGATGAGCTTGTTGTCTGAAGTGAGCAAATGCGGCAGCCATTGCGCCGAAAACTTTTTCATGCCCAAAATTTTACGCAGCATATGACTTATACTGTTTTTTGAGATGCCTACTATCTCAGCTATCTCGTCCACCTTTAATTGGCGGTCTGCCAATACGAGATTGTGAGTTTTTCATATGTAATCCTCCGTGGTAGCCGTTTTCAGTGAACCTGGGTGTGGCTCATCAAAAGCCGACGTGGGACCCCGTTGAAACCGTTAAACTAAGTTTTGATGATCGCCATCGAAGGAGTAGATTCACAGTACACTGCATCCAAGCGCTCTTTTATTTTGCTGCGCGATTTCCCTTTCAAAAACGAGAATCAAATCACCGACCGATCTTGCGCTATTTCCATTTTTCTAAAGTTCACATAGGGGCTCACTTTCAAACGCGGTCAAAACAAAACTACAAGTCCGATTCGACTGAAATTTCGACAGTACCCGTCTAAAAGAATATACTATATGATAGAAAATTTAGTTTGCGGTTGTGGGGTCATTTGGCGTGGAGGCCAGGTACTTGTCGGACTGCCCTCGTAAAATTCTTTTTTATTGCGTAGAGTGTTCTGTGTTCTATTGGTAGTATATTTGCATCGTAGAGCATATTATATATTGGAGTTGTGCGTAGGGCGCTAAATGTTAATCTGATAGCCGAGTGGTATAATGTTTTTAGTTTGTTCAGGATTGATTTAGGGGTATTTCCGTATACGTGTAGTCCAAAATCGATTTTTGCCATTATTATTGCTTTTACAACGTAGAGTATTGTGTTTATGTTGCATCTTAGCTTGTTGCTCGCAAGGCATTTGATTATATTGAGTCTTTTTGAGAGTTGTATTGTGAGATCGTCAATGTGTCTGTTCTGTATTTTTATACCCTGTGCCCATTTGAAAAATGGGAAAAACAGGGTTAATAACTTTGTGCGAATGTATGTAACAGGCAGAAGGAGGCGTGGCAGACCCCACAAACTATATATATACTTGATCAGGGAGACGAGCTGAGTCGATTTAGCCCTGTCTGTGTCTGTGCATGAACGCTGAGATTTTCTAAACTATAGAAGCTAGAGAAGCCGTTTTGGTCTCTTTTGAAAGGTGTGTACCATACGCAGATCAAGTTTATTTCATATCTTGGATGCCACGCCCCTGTAGCCTACAATGTATGAAATAAAATACATTCGCCAATTTAAGAGACACTAAGCTATTTACAATAATTCTGTTTTCAGTAGTTTGTAGGTCTATGCCATACGCAGATGAGGCTTTGTTAAAATTTTGAATGCCACGCCCCATTTACGCCTTAATCGATAAAAACCGAATAACAACCGTAATATTGAACATAGAATGTTGTTATTTGGAATATATACTCTCTTTCATTATATTTAACTATCCTTAAAGCGCATTAAAATCGGTTGATAAACACAGGAGTTATTAGCGAAACAATATTGCAGGCGGCATCTCGCTCGCCCTCTAGCAGCGCGGCCGTTAAAGCTGGCGCACATAACACATTAAGAAGAAAAATTGCTACTACGTTTTGTATGACAGCTTTATATAATTATATTTAAAATATTGGGTACAGGGTATTCTACAGTCGGGCCTGTCCGACTGATCTGCTCCGCCCATTCTGGTTTTCTTATATTTCTTTATTATATGTAATCCTGCCCGGCTAGACTTATGTGCCCCCATGTTGGGTGCCACATTCTGATAATCTACCGGTGCACTACCTACAATGTAAGTAGCGCAAGTGCCGCTACCCCACATAAAACTGATGAACCCTAAAAGACCATCACTTTCACTAGAGCAGACTCAAAACAACCTTTCGGGACCCGTTAACAAACTAGCTCTTTCCGGGAGGGTGGGTTGTTGTTGTTATAGAGCCTGCACGGACACGCAGAAACTAAATAATTTTATAGAGTCCCTATATCCCTAATATAAGACCGCATGGTCAAGAATTCCAACAAAAACACTAACCATAACCCAGGAGGGGAAAATAAAGGGAAATTTAAAAGAAAGGAGAAAGGAAAGGATTCACAATTACTTGATTTCTTGATCTTACGACAGAGGAGTGGTCTGAGGTGATATTCGACCCTCTCCTTCTGCACCCGACCCGACCATGATCTGCTACAAACAAAATGGCTGCAGATCCCCTTGTGTGTGTCTAATTCAGAGGTGCCCAAACTGAGAAAACAGAAGAGCAAGCACACAAATAAAAACACCAATACATAGACGCAAGCATTTTTAGACCCTGTACTTTAAAAAAGTAAAAGGGTCTATTAATTTAGTGCAACTGACAGATGTATGTAACAGGCAGAAGGAAGCGTGGTAGACCCCACAAAGTATATATATTCTGACTCAGGACGACGAGCTGAGTTGGTATAGCCATGTCCGTCCGTCCGTCTGTCCGTCTGTCCGTCTGTCCGTCTGTCTGTCTGTCCGTATGAACACCTAGATCTCAGCAACTATAAGAGCTAAAGACACCAGCTTTCCGGATTTAGGTAGTCAGCTAATGCAAGCAGATCAAGTTTGTTTCAAACTTTTGATATCTCGCCTCCTTCATCCGCGAATCATCAAAAATCTACACATACCTCAAAAATCTCGAAAACTATAAACGCCACAGCAGCCACAATAATTGCGCTACAGACTTGTAATTTGGCATGTACGTAGTCTATGGTATTCTCCACCGATGCTAATAGTTTATTTATGATTTGAATTGGAAATAGCGAAGATATGCAAGAGACAATTTTTTTCAAAATGCATGTATGTGCCACTGCAGCCACAATAATAAAGCTACAGACTTGTAATTTACCATGTGCGTAGCCTATTGAATTATCCATCGATGCTGTAAATTACATTACAAACGGAGAAGAAACAGCGAAGTTATACAGCAGTAAATTGTTTTATAAATGTATGTAAGCGCCACTACAGCCACATTTTAAAAGCTATAGACTTGGGATTTGGCATGTACGCAACCTATGGCATTATCCATCAATGTTGTGAATTATTTTACCAATGGAAAAGAAACAGGGAAGATAGCGCAGACAGAGCAGCCACCTAGATCTTGCAAACTATAAAAGCTAGAAATACCATTTTTTGGTATTTATGTTCTCCTATGCAGCCATCAGATCAAGTTAGTATGGGTTTTTTGATAACTCCGCTCAATTCTCCGCTAACCGAAAAACAAATTTAGCAACAGTTTGCAATTTAAAAGCTTCAGTTTTAAAGCTAAAGATATGGGATGTGGCATGTACGTAGTCTATGACAATACCCATCGATGCTGTGAATTACATTACGATCGAATAAGAAACAGCGAAGAAAACAGAAAGTACAGGGTCTCCTACAGTCGGTTGCGTCCGACTGTAGCTCCGTCCTTACTGGTTTTCGTTTCAATTTGCTGCACTGAAAAAAAATTATGTGAATATTTTTAATGAAAAGATCGTGAAGATCCAATTTGAAACGAGAATAAACATTTTCATTTCAATCAAGAAATATCAACTTAAAATCCACACAACAAATTATTTATATTTTCATTAATTTTAGTTGGAGTTATTGACCGAGTTTGTTCGACGTTTGCAGTATTCTCTTGGATTGGTTTGTAGCTAAAAGAAAAGTATGCGTTACTTTTCTGGAGAGCGAGCCGACGCTCGTCTTGCTGACGTTGGCGCTGGGCTTGGCTCTCTTTTGAGCTCATCACTATTATTTGGTTTATTGGTGATAAGTTTTAATTATTTTAGGTAACTATTTAAATGTGCAATTTAAACCACCCAAACAAATAATTTAGTGCGACTTTTCATCACACGAAGCGTCTTTTCGCCTATATAATAATTGTTATTTAATTATTTATTTTCACTACAATAATTAATTTTTTTCCCGCGGAGCGCAATGAAAAACACGTCTGCACACGCCGAGCGTTTACTTAAAAAAAAAAAAAAAAATTAATTTTAGTTAAATGTGCTCTGCGATTGCGCACATTCTGATCGAAATAAATAAACAGAATTGATTTCGCTCACTGCATGTATTTCGGCAACACAACAACAAAGCGCATAAAATTCCAAGAAAAAAACCCTAGCTTGCGAGAGCACACAGTGGGGGTTTTAGCCTCGCTAGCGGCATTTAATTACAAATTTTAAAATCATTTTATTAATAATATTTTATGCAAAGAAATTTTTATTTTATTAGCAAAAATGTGTCAATCATTTTTATATCAATTGTAAATATTATTTTTAATTTTTTTATAAAATAATAATGTACAAAAATATTTATATAAAAAATTAAAATATAACAAAACATTTTAAAAAATAAAAAGACAATAAAAAAAATTTGTAAAAACATTTTATAAACCTAATAATATTTTGATTTTTCTTACAAGTTATTATTTAAATGCCGCTAGCAAAGCCAAATGGCCCACTGTGGAGCGACGACGCGTGGCGACGCTGAGTCGGGGGAGCAGGCAGAAATGAGTGGAATGAGAAAAACCAAGGCGATTTGTTTGTGTAATATGCTTTGCTTACGAGAGAGAGCGCTCACACATACGGTGCGGCTCTCCCCATAAGAAAGAGCAACAGCCCTATCTAAGGAGCAACGAGAGCTACATATGGCTTGGGCACCTCTGCCCTAAAACTTTAAGTGAGTCTACATTTTGTAGGGTGTCGATTGCTCACTGATTGTGATGCTCCAGAGTAGTTGCACCACTGTTGGATGCTGGAGACGAATGGGTCAATGTTTAGGTCGTTTTGCTTTTTATGTAATTTATAGATAATTGTGTAGTCGTCAGCATATGCTGTAAATTGAAATTTTTTATGTTTGTCTAATATTTTATTTAGATTGTTGAAAGCTGTTGCAAATAAAATCACCGATAGTGGTGATCCTTGCGGTATGCCATTGTTTAATGGTTGTAGCGATGCGTAAGCGTTGTTTGCTAGAACTGTTATTTTTCGGTTGGCTAGAAAGTTTGCAATGTATTTAGTTATTCTTGGTCCTGCTTCCCATTCCGTTCATTCGTCGATAATGCTGTGTAAACCAATTCTGTCGAAAGCCTTGGCAAAGTCAAGAGAAATAATAGACGCGTGGCTTTTTGATGAGAGGGCGGACGTGGTCTGATAATCTAGCATTGCTAGAGAGACAGACACTGATTTGCCTTTTCTGAAGCCCATTTGACGGCTATCAACCAGCTTGCCGTTGGTGGCTAGCCACCATAGACTATGATTTTATCAAGTATTTTAGAAATACAGGGGTTGAGATAGATAGGTCGATAGAAATTAATGGATGTTTTATTTGTGCCTGGTTTTGGGATGGGAATGATGCTGCTAATTTTATATTGTTGGGGAATTTGGGTGTCTAGTATGTTATTAAAATGGTTAAGGATTCTTTGAAGTAGGTTGGGAGATAGGTTTTTTTTAGCATTGGATAACTTATGCGATCGCGTTCCGGGGTTTTCCCTTTTAGTTGGTTGAGAGCGGCTAATAGTTCGATCATTGAGATATCCTCTTCTATATTCAGGGCTAAGGGGGAAGGGATGTGGAGAGAGAGGTCAAGTGGTTTGGATTTGTGCTGTCTGAAGGTTTGTGGGAAGTTTGTGTCTAGCGAAGCGTCTGACCAGTGCACATTGGGATGAAGTGCCTTTATTTTGGCCACAACCGTAATTTTAAAGCTAGAAAGTTGAAACTTGGAGAATTTGTTGCTTATATTATTTGTGAATTTCGATTTTTTTTTTTTTTTACACTGCAACCTTGCCTTCCTTGCCGCCTACATATCAGAACTGCAGTATATATAAAATTCATAATAATGTTGTTATATTTTTTTCTTAATTTTTTTTTTATCCACTTGTTAGAAAATTTTTACAAATTAATATTTTTGCATATTATAACATAGCTTAATTACCGAAAACTTAAAAATAAGTATATAAACTTGTATTAATATAAACGTTCTTCTTCTAAATCAAAATCAAAATATGGTATACTGTTAAGCTCGTCTTCAACACTATATACTTGGGCAGCATCTTCCGGTTTTGGAGAAACTAAAAGTGCAATAACTTCACTTGGCAATGAGTGTGATTTTGAACTCTTTTTTGGAGCGATGCTTCATATGTAAGGATCAGAAGAATCCAAAGCTCGGTGAAATACGTCGGTTAAATTGTTCACTCGGCTATTTTTCCTGGCATGCAAAATCCTATCGCGCTTGTAATATTTGTTGCGAGCCTCAGATGCGTTTTCGCCTAAGCAACCAACAGGAAGTACAGATGATTCAATTATTTGTGGACCATGAACTAAAATTTTGTGGACCGTAGCGGTCATTGGATACCACGGATATTTAATCAAATGCAAACGAAGCGTTTCTTCACAAAATTTCTTAAACTTATTTAAACAAACGTCATATTCGCATGATAAAACTATTAAAATGATATGTAGTTTGTTTAAAAGCTCTTCATCCAGTTCTAATATTGAGGCCAATAATTTAACGTCCGAAAATGCTCTTCGTGCCGTATTGCCATCGTTGGAATTTCCAGAACCATTCCGACTTGTTTTGTTAATATGTAACCCCATTTCAGACCAAAGCTTTCGCTCAATGTCCTTCTTGCGTACCATCATTATTTCTTTGTCAGAGTCCGTACTAATTCGCCACTTTTGAATACAAACACGATATGAGATGTTGAGAACGAATTCCAAAAACCTAATCCATGCGTGGAGAGGACTAACTCCGTACTGACAAGAATTGGGTTTAGGCTTGAACTTTTGACTGTTGACCTCTGTTTCTTTTAAAAAGTCCTTTGGAGTGGCACCACAAATTGGACAGGATTGTGTTGAATTAGTGCCCGTTAATGTATTCAACACCTTTCCATCGATGAGCGTCATGTGTACGTCGAATCGAACTTCCACTCTCAATTGTTCCGCCTCATACACAAAAGGCTTTAAGTCTTTTATTTGCATGTCCAAAAGAAATTTGGAATTCAAAATGTGATCCCGGCTTTCTTTAGCAAACTCAATTTTTAGCGGCCTGCAATATTTAACGGATTGTGGATATCTGTTTCTCCAAATAATTCTCCCATTTTGATCCACCATTTGAAGGGGAATTATTGTAGTGACAAACAAAGATTGGTCCAGGCAAATGGGTTCGGGTTCCTTAAACCTGTGCTTATAAACGCTCTGTCCGGTTGAACCATCAAAACCATAGCTTACTATAAGCTTTACTTTATTTATATTAAGAAATTGTTGAAAAACTGGCTTTTGATATAAAATGATCCGAGATGCAGTATGGTTCAGTAAGTTCTGCATTGGCACTTCGGCAACAGTATCTGATACGCTTATATCTATAGGCCGACACTTTTCCTTAGCTTCTCTCACCTTTTCGTAGCTTGGATATATATTGCAGTTTTTTTCGATACTCTTTAAGCGTATGTTAATATATTGCTGCTTGGAAAACGAGTTTTCTATAATAAATGCTAAGGCCTCATCAGGTGATAATGGTATAGGCTCTTTCAATGAAAGTTGTTGCCTTAATTTTGAACTGTCAGGACTATTTATTGTCGTATTTAAAATGTGAGAAATATCGGTATTTTTTGCCTTCTTAGCAGACAGCAGCTGCTTCAATAAGTAGAAGTGTTGAATTTTCCTTTGCAAGCTCGGAAGCAAATCTTCTTTTATGGCGTAAACTTCCTTCGTCATAAGAGACCTGAGGTCGTCCTCCAAGATTACGATTACAATCATCTTTTGAATAAAATATTAGCTCCGATGCAAGCCAGCTAGCATTTTCTTCTTTGAAGCGACGAATATTTCTGTGTGCTTTGTTCAGCAGTCTCTTAATTTGAACAATAAAGTTTTTTATTTTGTTTTTAATCACCTCCAAATCGTTTTCCGTAAAATCATTTGGAATTACTTCGACGCAAACCCAGTCAAAAGTTGCGTTGACATTGCGATTTTTATCCAGCCAAACTTCTAGTAAGTCGCCTCGACGAACAGCAACCTTGCTCGCATCTATTGAAATAATAAACCGCCCCGCAAATTCCCGCAAATTATTTAAATGCTATCTGAATATACACATAATAACACATACTACCACATAAGTTGTTATTTGAATCCTGTTGTATCTTGCTAGATATGCTCCACGAAACACAAATATTTTAAGGTTAGAATGAACAAAGCTACTGTTTACGTATTTCATTAAAAACATGACAATACAAAAGCACATATAATTAAACACATATACAAATATTTTCTACATACCATGCGAAACATTTTCCATTTTAAGGTACTTTAATTGGTCCAACTGTTTAAAAATACGAGAACGCCAAAATTAAGCAACTTGTCTAATCAGCAAGCTTGCACGCACCACGTGGCAAGAACAGCTGACTTTCAAGGGCTGGTGGAACACAAGGGCTGCACAATAAAATACCAATTAAATATTTTCGATGACTGGGGACTTTTCTTAGCTTGAAATAATTGTAACATTATTGATATATTAACACGAACTTTTTGGGTTGTGGCCAAAATAAAGGCATTTCATCCCAATGTGCAGTGGGAGCATAGGGTGTTGGCTATATCGTTACTGTTTTGAATAATAGCTGTTGGGTTATTAGGGTCGATTAAGCAGTGGATATCGTGTCGTGTTTTAAGACCACAGAAACGGTTGATGTTAGCCCAGATTTTTCCGATGGCTGTATTTGGGTGTATTTCACTTGTAAAGTTTTGCATTGATATTTGTTTTCGAATTTTTATCTCTCTTTTGAGTTTGGCATTAGCCTTTTTAAAATTTATAATGTTTGTTGTATGAATATTACTGTTTAGTTTAAGCCATGCTGTGTGCTTTTATTTTTTAGTTCTTGTAGTATTGGGTCCCACCATGGAACTTGTTTTATTCGTTTGTGTGAGTGATATTGTGGGATTGACTGGTTAGCACCTTGTTTAATTGTTATATTTATGTTGGCAGCTTCTTTATTAATATTTTTGGTGGGTGGTCTTTCCGAGGAAAGTTCGTCGGTTAGCTCTTTAGAGAGAGGCCAGTTGGTTTTGTTTAAGTTGAATTTGGGTCGTAATCTTGTGGGATTGGGTTTTGGGTTGTCAAATAGGTTTATGTGGATTGGAAAATGGTCGCGATAAGGAGTTGTTTCTGCTCCATTTGCATTGCAACGCGATAGTGGGTGAGGCTATATAGAGGTCTATGTGTGTAAGGGTATTATGGGTGCTGAAATGGGTTGGGGAGCCGTCATTGAGAGTTGCGAGGGTGGATTGATTAATATATTTAAAGAGTGTGTTTCCTCTAGGGTTGTTGGTTAGGGAGCCCCATGGTCTGTGCCAACTGTTAAAGTCGGGTGCATGACATAACGCCCGGTGTCATAGCGCCCGTGGGCGCTATAACACAAACAATTGTGTCATAGCGCCCGTGGGCGCTATGGCACATTTAAAAGTGTCACATCACCCGCACCGAAAATGTCGCACCGCCCATGGGCCTTATGACCTGTGTCATAACGCCCTCAATTTCTTAAAACTTGCAAAGTTTATCAAGAATCAATGAAAGTACCGTTATTAAAAGTACAGTTTAATGTATTATCCCGTTTGCAATCGAGCTTTACATGTTTTTGGCACAATAATATTCTATTTAACATAGTTTGTGATTGATCTCGAAACTAAGTGCACGTGAAATGAAATTTGCCTTGAATTTGCCTTAAAACTCCGCGTGATGTGGTACTATTACTTTGTAGCCACTTCAAAATATATATGTTTTGAGTGCTACAAGAATATGAAAATTAAAGCGGCGAAGTCTCTATTGCTCTGCCCATATTGCAGGCAAATAGTAGACAGCCAAATCAAAGTGTATCAATAATAAATCAAAGTATATCAATGAATATAATGAGTATAATAAAATAATGAAATTAATGAAATAATAACACAATTTTGTATTTAAATTTACTTTATTAAATTATGTAAAAAAATTTTTGCCTCCGGCGCTTTTTACGCTATTTACCAGTCTATTCTCACGAGAAATTTTGCACGGCGGTACTATTACCTTGTAGCCACTTCAAAAGTTGTTTTGAGTGCTACAAAATTAAAGCGGCGAAGACTCTATGTCTCTGCCCATATTACAGTATATTCTCACAAGAAATTATGCTGGGCGGCTATTTATACCAGGTATTTCATTATTATTAGGTTCGGGCGTTAATGCACTTCTCATAGTGTCATAAGGCCCACAAGAAAAATGATAAAAAGCCCGCAGGCGATATGACACTTTCAAAAGTGACAGAACGCCCACGGGCGCTATGACATAATTGTTTGTGCCATAGCGCCCACGGGCGCTATGACACCGGGCGTTATGCCATGCACCCGTTAAAGTCACCTGTTATAAGCAGTGCCGATTGAAGTGTGTTTTATGTATTTCGGAGATTTTGAGTGGTAAAAGTTATTTTGGGGGAAATATATGTTGAGCCTATAGTAAATTTAATTTTTGATATTACGGTAACTGCTATTGAATCAAAGTGTTGTGTGTTTGTATTTGTGTTATGTTTATGTATCGAGTTGTGGACTAAGATTTTCACACCTCCATTGCCGTTGGTAGCGGTATTTTTGTGGTAGAGTGTGTAGTTGATGGGGATAGGAATATTTGTGGTGTTGAGGAGGTGGGTTTCCTGCAGGGATATTATTTTTGGGTAATGATTTTTAATCAAGATTTGCAACTGATTATAGTTGTTAATATATCCATTTAAGTTCCATTGAAGTACTTTTAACATAAATTTTATATTTAATTTGAGATTTTAGTATGTGTAATGCATAAAGTGGTATTTGCAGTTGCAACATGGTTTGCTGTGATCCCTATTCATGTCATGTGAATAACAAATAGGGATCACCTATTATAGATATTGTTGCCTCCAATAACCGCCTCCCGCTATGGGCACCAACATCTATTATTGTTGGCATCCTCAGCGGGACGCGGCCATTGGAGGCTTGTAGATTTCAATTGGGATGTTAAATGCTGTCGCTGTCGCTATTTAAGGCTGAAGTTGTGGTTGTTTTAGATTGTTTTTTAGGTTTGGGTTCTATTTTATTTTTACATTTGAGGGATTTGGCTAAGGAGTTTGGCTTATTTCCATAAAGTCGGATTTTCAGTTCATTTGATAAGGCGGTTTTGGTTGATGTGATTGACTTTGACGTTGAGGAGTATTCCGTAGTGTCCATGGATGTGTTGATGTCTTCACAAGATGTTGTTATTCTTTGTGTGTGTTTGTTGGCTTCAGTAGTGGGATGATTAGAATTTATTTTTTGTTCGACTGGTTCGGCTGGTTGCTTGTTTAGATTCGTAGATGTTATTGCAGAGTATGAGGAGAGTCGGTGGAGGTGTCGTTCATGATATGTTTTGGCTGCCGTCTTGTTTTTTTTTTTTTTTTGTGAAAATATAAAAATTTTTATTATACTTTATTTTATGGTATACTAGTACTGTTATGTGTAGTAATTTGTACCATAGTGATGTGTAATATTTCAATTTATATATACAATTGTATATATTTACTCCGTCTTGTGATCAACTTTTTCGAGAATTTTGATTGCAGTGATTTCTTTTTGTTTGATATAGGCAGGGCATAATTTGTCCAGTGGGCTGTGATTATTTTGTGTGTTTGTGTCGTATTTGCAATTAATGCAGAATTTGTTATTGTGGCATGTTTCGTTGTCGTTTGTGTGAGATTCTTGAGAGCAGTTGGGGCATATTTTTGGCGATTTGCATGCGGTGGTAGGGTGTCCTAGTCTTTGACAGTTTCGGCATCTGGTGGGCAGAGGGATGTAAGGCCGAATGGTAACTCGCTCGTATCCTATCATCAGTGTTTCCGGGAGTTTGAGGGAAGCAAATGTGAGTGTGATCAGTCCGGTTTCTTTTAGTGTGTTGTTTTCCATTTTTATAAGTTTTCTGATTTCAGTGACGTTTTGTGGTTTCAGCTCCTGCAATATAGTCTCGTCGTTGTGGCACAGATAACAGTTGAATGGCAAATAAAACAAGCTTCTAAATGGATTATTATTTCTTGCGTCTCTATGGGCAAGCACTTCTGCCCAAAATTTTACCGATTCATCAATTTTTTCCCATTTGATAATGCAAATGTAGTAGTAAAATCCAAGTCTTCAATTTCAAATATAATAGGTTTTATTCAAGCGCTTGATTTTCTTGAGTGGCACAAGATGGAGATCTTTTTAAAGAGAGAAAATAATAGAGATGTACAAACTAATCGATGGTTGGGATGCGATGTATATCAGAACTATTGGAACCTGGAACCTGTTCGGCATAAACATTTTCCCCCCCTTGCAACGTAGTTGCAAACAAAATGGGGAGCGGGATTTGTTGACCCTTAGAGGCTGCAGGCCTTGTCTGGCGTTCGGTATTGTAGCTGGGGGATGACTCGGACGATTATTTCCTTATCAAACGACGCTGTCTTGAATTGAATCCGTACAGTGCAGATCTCGTTCGGACCAACACGAGTGATCGAGAGATCTAAAGCCCTTGCTTTAGAAGCACTGATCAGGCTGGACTGGCTGCACGTATCGATCAAAGCCCACAGCGTCTCCTTCTTCTGACTAGTGAACAGCACAACGTTGGCTGTTGGCATCACCGTCACTGTTCGATGATGCAGTAGGGATGCTACTGAGACCTTGGGCGATCCTCGCTAGTCCTTCATTCCGTTGGCGTTACGTCCAGGCGACGGACGTCTTTTTCCACTGGATGGTGGTACTCTCCTTGGTGAGCGAGAGAGCGTACGGTTGTCCTTCTTGAGGTGAGTGTGGTGATTGCAGTGGCAAATCCTGCTCTTGGCCACACTGCGGCAGGATCCACCCGAATGCTGGTGAGCCAAGTAATTCGTGCAGTAGCGGTTGACTATAGCTGCATGCAGGCGCTTCTCCGGTGCCAAGTGCAACAATCGCTGGCACACTCGCAATGGGTGAACCCCACGGCAAACCTGACATCTGAACACTCTACAGTCACGGGTGACATTCACTTGGCGACATTCTGCTGATGATATCGATGGATGCTCTGTGGAAAACGAGAGGCGAAAAGAGTGAATTAGGTACGGTCCGGACAGTTGTGCTGAACATGACAAATCTATGTGGAACACGTAGGACTGGACACATTAATCTAGAAAATTTTAAGACAACTTTAAATGAGCTTAATGTATCCTTGGTCTTCTGACGTGGCGACATTCTGCTGATGATATCGATGGATGCTCTGTGGAAAGCGAGAGGCGAAAAAGAGTGAATTAGATATAGTCCGGACAGTTGTGCTGAACATGACAAATCTATGTGGAACACGTAGGACTGGACACATTAATCTAGAAAAATTGAAGACAACTTTAAATGAGCTTAATGTATCCTTGGGGGCGCAGTCAGATTCCCTTGGGAGCAGCATTCTGGGCCTACGGTTGGTGCCTCTAGCAGTACGGACATCAACGACACGGGTTGTCTGATCTTCTCCTAGTAGTGGACTGCGATCTTGGCGGTGTTTGAGTAGCTCCTTCAAGTAGTCATCTTTATAGCGGATGCAGAACTGTTGTTGGATTGTTCTTTGGCATTGCCAAGGGTGCACTGGGCGGCTGACCTAAATCAGGGTTGCCATTAGAGAGTAGTAGGCCTAGTAGTCCTGGCGTTAGGGCCAATAAATCTGTTGGTCTTCAATTCAGATATGAATTGATTCTGTCCAATAGAGTGGATAACTCTTCGTATGTATATTTCTGATGAATGTGACCCAAGTCCTGAATCTCTGTCTCACATTTATTTCTGATCGGATTCCTGTTCAATATATTTTTATTATGTAAAGATTTTGTCAGCTTCCTTTTCCAGCTCCGCTGGAATGTCCTCCACATCCGAAAATGTTGTGAGAAGTTTGTCCAACTTCGTACTAGTTGTGTCGGATAGACGCGCCGAAAAGGATGATATGGTGTTGTGAGTTCGCTATGCGATGGGACCGGTCAGAATCCATCCGAAAATGGTTTCTTGTCCCAGCAAAGAACCACATACTTTAGTACAGGAGCCGCCTACAATTATGGATGGCAGGATATCTGTCCCTATAAGGACATCTATCTGCGAGCTCCTGGAAAACGATGGATCTGCCAATTGTATATTAGGCAGATCAGTCAATGCCTCTTGCGGGATGGTAAAAGATGGCATATTGCCTGCCAATTGCGGTGAGACATATGCAGACGTTTCCATTTGGATTCGAGGCTTGCTTGGGGGACTAATGTGGATCTGACAAAGTTTCTGGGTTTGGGCTGCATTACTTTCATTAATCCCTGAGACTTGGACTTGGATTCATAAGGCAATCGCATAAGGTTATGAAGCCGTTGAGATATAAAGGTTGCCTCAGATCCTGAATCAATAAGTGCTATTGCTGAATGGCGTATGCCTAGGTGACATACATCTATCACAGCTGTGCTGAGCAGAACTCCTTGAGTCGTGGCTGAGAAAAAACTTTGCACATTAGTTGCGACGTTAGTGGACTGTATTTAAGAATGGGAACTTGTGGCTATTGGGGAGCTGATAGCTGAACTGTGTGTCGTGATGGCACGATGTAGGCGACTATGCCGGCTAGCTATCGGCGCTACTCAGGGATGAGTACGACCTCGATACCTGGTGTGTCGGGTAACAACTATCATTGGTTGTATTCACCAGGTTACCGCTCCATGGATCGATTAAAGAATTGCAACCCTTTGCTCCATGTAACCTGGTGAATGCGTTTGATACATTTTTAGACCCTTTACTTTAAAAAAGTAAAAAGGGGCTATTAGTTTAGTGCAAAGAGGAAATGTGTGTAACACCCAGAAGGAGGCGTGGCAGACCCCACAAAGTATATATATT
The DNA here is from genome assembly GCA_035045125.1 of Hypselothyrea guttata. NCBI lineage: Eukaryota > Metazoa > Arthropoda > Insecta > Diptera > Drosophilidae > Hypselothyrea > Hypselothyrea guttata. Next base: position 48,460 of record JAWNNJ010000304.1, read on the forward strand.
CTTGATCAGGACGACAAGCCGAGTCGATATAGCCATGTCCGTCTGTCCGTCTGTCTGTCTGTCTGTCTGTCTGTCTGTCTGTATGAACACCTAGATCTCAGCAACTATGGCCAGCCAGTAGTTGTTGGAATATCTGAGGTGTACAGGATATATAGGAAAGGTCCTAGTACACTGCCTTGTGGAACTCCAGCTTTTATTGGGTACTCGTTCGAGGTATGAGAATTGCATCTGACTGAGAATACCCTCCGGGTACCCTCCTTGCCATAAATCGCATTTGAATTTTGGCGCGATTCCGTAATCCATACATAACTCCTCTTACCCTGTACTCATCTCACCCGTTAAATAATTTAGCACATCATTTTTAAATTAAACATATAAACATTTATTATTAATCCTATCTATTATTTGATTTTGGTACATTAATTATTTATTATCTATCTCCTTTGTCTATCGATAGTAGTGCTGCGCATCACTAACCCGAATTGCCATCATTAGCGCAGCTGTGCGCTAAATGTAAATAAACTAAATTCTTGTCTATGTACGTGATTATTATTTAACTTAAGTTTTATTTGTTATATCTACGTGTGTTTTTATGTTATTGGTGCTCCATGGGGTGTTGCATCTGTGCCGGGATTGCTTGTGTAGCGACCGTGTTGTTGTTGTTTCGCCTGACCAATTGTGCGCAGAGGGCTCGCTGGTGTGGCTGCACCGCTGCTGTTGTGGCTGGGCGCTGGATGCAGTGGGCCTGTTGCTGCTCTGCTCTGCAATGGTGTCGCTAGTGCGTGGTATTTACTCTATTTCATTTTTATTGTTTTATTTAATTTTGCGCAAACATTAACTATGTTGTCTTCTCGCCGCTACCGAAAAACTGACTGACTTAACCTATTCCTTGCCTATTCTTGCCTCCTAGCTTAGCCTACGCCCTTGCCCGACCTCTAACGGCTAAGGTCCTCGACCCTAATTTTCCCCAATTGCCTTTTAAACCAGTAACTGTTTTGGTAGCCCTTCGTTTGCTTAGGGCTGGGTATTTAATTAACTTAGCTGTCGATAGATGGCGCTGCCCTAAACGAACGAAGGGCAACCATAACAACCATAACACAGTTGTGGGTGCTAGTTCAATCCTTTGGGATCGATCTATAACTGACATTTCAAGAAATCCTGGACATAAACGGATGGGGTGGTTTTTCCTTAATCAAAGCTTACAGGATTGTAATTTTTGGGTAACCTTTGTCTCGAATGAGTGTACCCTTTTCTGAACTATGGGATCACTATGAACTTGTTTCGATTGGTAACCCTGGCTTGTGCTTGGCTTAAGCTCTTCTATCGCTTCCAGTGTTCGATAGCGTTAGCTAAGAAACGTATTCATGTCAGCCCATGACGGAATTTCGGTCTTCCGGATAATGGACTGATCCCATAATAAGAGAGTTAATTTTGGCAATCTGGCTGAGCACAAATAAACGAGGATACAGTTTCAATTATCTGTGTTGACTTTGGTGCTCTGAATCTCCTTAAGTGAAGTCGCAGATTCTTGTGATTCGGATGGAAGACCAAACAAAATCTTAAGTTGACTATTGACTAGAAACCTTTTATTTTCGAAACGATTCGTGAGATTAGCTTAAAACCTTCGTTCGAGAGAGGTGAGGTTGAAATTATGGCATGAGCTTCGCCGCTTGTCTTCGCGTTAAGATGGAATAATTTCTCAACTTCCGAAAGCCTAGGATTATTGTTGTAGATAGCCGTGAATAGGTCTCTAAAAGTGGGCCACTTTTAGTAATCTCCATTAAAAATGTGTATGTCACAAGTCATATTTCGATTGCATGACGGCAATTTTGTCTATTGCTCCCTCCTCTGCAATGACTTATACCAACTTATACTTCTTTTCGACCATATCCCATAACCCGCGAATTTGATCAATGCGAACTCGATAGGTATGCACGGACGGCTCTAACTCGGAAGGAGTATTTATCTTTGCTTCAAATTGGCATATGCGATCAGTAATAACGATGAATTGATTTAAAACGATGTCTACTATACTTTCGATAGAGCCATTTTTGATCGAGATTTGGCTTTGGATTTCGCTGGCAGGGGCACTAATATAAATTAGACTAGACCTTTTTGTTACGGCTGCACTACTCTGTAGTGTGGACACGGTCGATTCGCTAGTTGCCCTAACTCTTGTAACTAAGGGTTTAGTAGATGATGTGGATGGAGAGCGCTTGGGAGGTCGCGATGTAGCTGGTACAGATAGCCGTTTCTCAATTGGACTGTGATCAATGGGCATAATCAGACAAGATTAGAAGAGAACAATGAATATAATGCTATCGAGCAAACAAATTGAAATGTCTGTATATATCTATTTTTATTTATTTTTATTTTTTCAAATTTATTTATTTATTTGTTGTAGGTTTAGGCAAATATAATATAAAAATATAGGGACGGGGCAGGTCAGTGGGACGGAGGCTACAGTCGGACGTAACCGACCGTAGGAGACCCTTTACTTTGAGTATATGTACATACAAACACAATCAGACGCACACACACTAAGCTACCCGCGTATGCATGGCACATCATCCCCCCTCTGCCTAGTGCGATAAATTGTCTGTGGCATATGTTCGCTGTTTCTTATCCGATCGAAACAAAATTTACAGCGTCGATAGAGAATGTCTTAAACTAGTTAAATACCAAATTACAAATCAATAGCTTCAAAACTGTGGCTACAGCAGCTTTTTGCGGTTTGCGGGGGAAGGGGGGGAGGTAGCCAAAATCTAAAATAAACTCGTGCTGCTTACTGAATAGGAGAACCTGAATCCCGAATATGGTGACTCTAGCTCTTATAGTTGCTGAGATCTAGGTGTTCATACAGACAGACAGACGGACAGACGGACAGACAGACAGACAGACAGACGGACAGACGGACATGGCTATATCGACTCGGCTTGTCGTCCTGATCAAGAATATATATACTTTGTGGGGTCTGCCACGCCTCCTTCTGGGTGTTACACACATTTCCTCTTTGCACTAAACTAATAGACCCTTTTTACTTTTTTAAAGTAAAGGGTCTAACCAGAATGGGCGGAGCAGATCAGTCGGACGGGCCCGACTGTCTTATACCCTGTGCCCTATATTTTTTGCAAAATTTTATAAAACTGTCATCGGCAGCGTAGCAGCAATGCTGTCTCTGCTACGTTTCCTATATGTGCCGCTTAATTGGCCGCGCTGCTAGTGAGCGAGCAACGCCCTGCAATATTGTTTCGCCTATAACTCCTGTGTTTATTGATCGATTTTAATGCGCTTCTCAGGAAAGTTTAATATAATAGAAGAGAGTATATATATCGAATAACACCGTTCTATGTTCAATATTACGCTTGTTATTCAGTTTTTATGAATTAGGGCGTAAAAGGGGCGTGGCAACCAAAATTTGAAAAAAGCCTTATCTGCGCCTGATGTAGACCTACAAAAAACTGAAAACAGAATTTATATAACTTGATTTGTGTCTCTTAAATTGGCGAATGAATTCTTTTTATGCTCGTTGTGGGCGGAAGGGGAGTGGCATCCAAGATTTGAAGTAAACTTGATCTGCGTATGGTATACACCTTTCAGAAATGACCAAAACGGCTTTTCTAGCTCTTATAGTTGCTGAGATCGACGCGTTCAAACAGACGGACAGACGGACAGACGGACAGACAGACGGACATGGCTATATCGACTCAGCTCGTCATCCTGATCAAGAATATATATACTTTGTGGGGTCTGCCACGCCTCCTTCTGCCTGTTACATACATTCGCACAAAGTTATTAACCCTGTTTTCCCATTTTTCAAATGGGCACAGGGTATAAATATAGGGACGGGGCATATCAGTGGGACGGAGGCTACAGTCGGACGTAACCGACCGTAGGAGACCCTTTACTTTAAGTATATGTACATACAAACACAATCACAATCACACTAAGCTACCCGCGTATGCAAGGCACACCACCCCCCCCTCTGCCTAGTGCGGCAAATTGTCTGTGGCATATGTTCGCTATTTCTTATCCGATCGAGACAAAATTTCTAGCGTCGATAGAGAATATCATAAACTAGTTAAATACCAAATTACAAATCAATAGCTTTAAAACTGTGGCTACAGCAGCTTTTTGCGGTTTACGGGGGAAGGGGGGGAGGTATCCAAAATCTAAAACAAACTCGTGCTGCTTACTGATTGAGAGAACCTAAATACCAAATATGGTGTCTCTAGCTCTTATAGTTGCTGAGATCTAGGTGTTCATACAGACAGACAGACGGACAGACGGACAGACGGACAGACGGACAGACGGACGGACGGACATGGCTATATCGACTCGGCTTGTCGTCCTGATCAAGAATATATATACTTTGTGGGGTCTGCCACGCCTCCTTCTGGGTGTTACATACATTTCCTCTTTGCACTAAACTAATAGACCCTTTTTACTTTTTTAAAGTAAAGGGTCTAAACATATGGACGGGGCAGATCAGTGGGACGGAGGCTACAGTCGGACGTAACCGACAGTAGGAGACCCTGTACTTTATTTAAAATGTACACACACACACGTATCACTCATTCACTTGCACATACACACACTCACACATAGAGACAAGCTACGTATGCGCGTGCATGCGACATACCCCCCCTCTGCCCAGTGACGCTTATTGTCTTTTCCATGTTTTCGCTGTTTCTTATCCGATCGTAACGAAATTCACAGAATCAATAAATAATGTCATAAGCTAGATATATACCAAATTACAAGTTAGTAACTTCAATGCTGTGTCTGCAGTAGCCTTTTGCGGTTTGCGGGGAAAGGGGGGGTGGTATCCAAAATCTAAAACAAACTCGTGTTGCTTACTGATTAGGGGAACCTAAATCCCGAATATGGTGTCTCTAGCTCTCATAGTTACTGAGATCTAGGTGTTCATACAGACAGACAGACAGACAGACAGACAGACAGACAGACAGACAGACAGACAGACAGACAGACGGACAGACGGACATGGCTATATCGACTCGGCTTGTCGTCCTGATCAAGAATATATATACTTTGTGGGGTCTGCCACGCCTCCTTTTGGGTGTTACACACATTTCCTCTTTGCACTAAGTTAATAGACCCTTTTGTACTTTTTCAAAGTACAGGGTCTAATAAATAAATATCACTAGCTAGTTGAGTGCTTATATCAAACAGGTGATAGATGGAACGAAACGAAATCGGACCAATACTTGCCGGCAATATTAATAATTGTGATTATGTGTTGTTTTTGAGTGTTATGTGTTACAAAATATATAAAGGAGTGATTAAGCAAAATGCAAAGTGTGTAATATATATTTGGGTATGTGTTGTGATCTGCAACTCCAGTGCAGTGTTTGAAACGTTTTATGTGGTAAATTTGTATGTGCATACGGATGTATATGTTCCAGGTGCTGCAGCTGTGCACAGATGTGCAAACGTTTGCATTAATTGATTAATTGTTGTTTGTTGTTGTGTTAAATAAATGTGATCGTGCTATTTATTAAATAATTACATGTATAATAACAATACTAGTGCATAAAGTGTTGAGAGACAACCCAGCTAGCAATTTTCGGAGCGCTCATAATTAAGTGGCTCCTAAAATTCACTTATTTCTGAGCATTTTAGGAGGGAGTGAGAGCGCGGGCACCTAAAATGCACTTATTTATGAGCATTTTAGGAGCTGAGGTAGACAAGTGAACGAAAATAACAGTGATGAAAATAACGCAATGAAGACAAGACAATAGAAAATGCATATACAGATTTTGCTCAGTTGCGCAATACACAAGCGGAAGGAAGACGTGCTTTATATCCTGTGCCCATTTGAAAAATGGGAAAAACAGGGTTAATAACTTTGTCAGAATGTATGTAACAGGCGGAAGGAGGCGTGGCAGACCCCACAAAGTATATATATTCTTGATCAGGGAGACGAGCTGAGTCGATTTAGCTATGTCCGTCTATCTGTCTGTCCCACCAGTGCGATAAGAGTAAAAGAGCAACAGTGGGTCAGACTGATAAAGAATTTGCAACCCAGCTTGAAATGTCAAAAGCTGAGCTTCTTCTTCGTCTGCCCATATCCGTTCTCTTTCTCTGGCAGCCTTCATACCGATTAGACGTGATCAAAGATAGCTCTACAACATATATATATATAGCATATATATAATATATCACTCACTTGAAAAAATTCTGCCATCCCAGAATATACAAGGCCAAGTTTAGCCAATTATTATTCCGCTTGGAATAATCAAGTACCGCAGGTGTGTATTTTTATAAAAAAAACCAATCTGAATATTTTTGGAAAATTTCTAACTTTTTCCATCCACTTCTACAGCCAGCGTTTTGATGGGTTGTATGCCCAAAGTTGCGCAGTTGTTAAAGTTCTTTTGGGGACTCTTTTAAAATCCCAAAAAAGAACCAACATCGGCCAGTAATTGACTTGGTTTTGAATTTAAGGATCCTAAGCCATTCTTGGAGTTGCGCTGTTTCTTCCGTTTTGGCTGGAAAATCTGACCATAGTTGCTGCTCCCTCAAGAAGGCATAGAGTTGCTCTTGCCATTAAATTGGCGTTACTGGAGCTTGTGACGTGTGTCTGCACAGTTTAAATGTGATCGAGAAGAGATCACAGTGCGAAAAGTGCTACCAAAAAGCCATATCATTGGTGATGCTCAACTTGCCATAAGGGCAGCAATCCAAATTTTGTTAAATTTTTCTCTAGTGAAGGCATGTGCCTAAAACCCAAATTAAAAGGGCAAAGGAAGAAGAATTTAAAACAACCAAAAATTGTGCAACAACAAAAAATTACCAAACATAATAAAAATTAGTGTAAAAGTGTTTATATGCAACAACAAACATATATATATATATATATGTTTGCGCCAGTTCCAATTGATCAATCACCCTGTATTGGGTTTGCAGAAGCAATTGCAGAACAATTGGAACTGGAACACAGCTTACAGAGTCAGCTGCCGGTCCAGCTGAGATTGTTACCCTACGTCTCTCACAAGTGCACAGTCACAGTACGAGCCCCTACATACATCACATCTACATACATACATTTCTACATATATACATACAACCTCACAAACTTTAAAATAAACCCACATTGAAACATTAAATTTTAAACGAACATAATAAAAGCGTTTTTATTGCCCAATTGTGCGAGTGCTAACAACAAGTGTTAAAGTGCTGCTGATAACCCGCCCCCTAAAAAACATTGGTCCTTCGAGCCGGAGATTTTCATCGTCCAGGAATATTCTTTCCCCCCATAACCAGCTCGCTTCGTGGGATTTATCCAACAACTTTACCAAAAGTTAAGTACGAAACACTTTCCATATTTATATGTGCATATATTGGTGTTAGTTTACCCAAAAACTGTCCACACACACAAACATATGCACATATCTCCAGCCGGCAGCTGTCCGCTGTCCGCTGTGCAACTATATCGGCACGTATGTACG
>JAWNNJ010000305.1:0-41931 GCA_035045125.1 Hypselothyrea guttata
TACGTCATGTAAATAATTATATGTGCACCACATTTTTGCAAAATAAAAAAAGTTTGGGAATTATTAAAATATTTCTGGGTATGCAGGTTTATTATTATAATAATGTAAGATATAAAAAACCAAAAATTAAAAAAAAAATAATTTTTTTTATAGCTAAAAAACAAAGTTAAAATTTTTTTTCATAGTAAATAATTATATGTGCATTTTTTTATTTTTGGCTGTAAATCAAATTTATTTGAATTTTATTGAAAGTTAACTTAATAATTATAGTTAATACGTTTTCCCTTATTGTTTAAAGTTAAATTAAGGCGTTTTGGCATACAATTAATTAATAACTGTAAAGTAGTTATATCAATATTAGCCCATTTTCGTACTATGGCTGATTTGAGGTTATGTGCAGTCTAAAACTGTCGTAAGTTTTTAAAAACAGGATTGAAAATGATTCCCCAAATATCCTTTATCGGATTTAGGTGCGGATTCAATACTGATTATAGTCAAACATGAATTTTCCTGTCTATAAAGAAGTCGTTTGCGACCTGTTTCGTGTGGTTTATAGCGTTATCCTGTTAATATGTCCTGTTAACGCCATATTAATTTTTACCAAATTGTATCAGCTTTCTGTCCAAAGGATCTGCTTACATATTGACATTCATTCAAGTAGATTTGAAGCATATAGATATAATTTTTTAGCAGCTAAATGCGGCCCATACTATCCAAGTACCACCTCCAAATCCTCCCTTATAGCAGGATCGGTGTTCCTGGGGCGAATCTTCCCAATATTTTTTGCAGTTATCTGGGCCGTCAAATTAAAATTTTTTTCATCACTAAAGACGACATTTTACAACTTTTTGGCCCCGAATTGACATTTATTTGAAAATTCCATACGAGTCCTAGTAGGCTGCGTTAATCGCTTTGGTTTAGGCACTATGGAGGTATGTTCAAGGACTTTTTTTTTATGAAAAATTTTTTGGGTTCTATTCCTTATTATTTGCAGTCCCAAATGAGACCTTTTTTTTCTGCTGCCCATTGAATCCTTCACTGCTAGACGTCGAATCACCTGTTTACACCGATTATCAATATTGGTTTTAATTCCGCTGCAACGCGTTGTAACAAAATCGGTTGGTTTTTTTTTAATTTTTGAGTTACAGTTTCAATTTCGATTCAGTCTAGTTCAAATATCGGCTATTTTGAAACCGCTTTCATGCATTTCTATGATTATCCTTGCTCCTTGGCGGCCAAACTACTACTACGAGCTATTTTGGGCTAATAACTCAATTAATTGTAAACGAATTTGGCATAATTCATTAAGTAATTGAACTAACAATAACTTTGCGTTCAAATTTTAACAAATTAAGATGTTGCAACATCACTATCTGTTAAAAAGATCAGAAATACTCATTTTGCACATATAAATATTTACTACGCAAGGCCCAACCCACCAACACATATTTGATGTAACGGTACAACGAAAGAGATGAGAATGAAAGAATTTTTGTCACTTAGCATCTGCAACATATTACTAAACAATTCTGCATTCAACAAAATACAATTAACTAACTATAAACATGAAAATTTAACGAAAGCAAAAATGCACATATAATTATTTGTATGACGTATTATTAATATCTAAATTCAATGATACATAAGTAAAAGTTTACTTGCTTGTTTATTTAATATTACAACAAAAGCTATCATATTAAAATTTAAATAGAATAATTCAAAACATAATTATTGGTTTTGTTGACTGTATCAGTCAAAAGCAAAGGGCTGCCCACAAGCCACAGCATCAGTTAACAAAGCAGCAAACTGGGTTTGATATCAACTAACAGACGAGAGGCTAAGCTATAAGATAAGATACTATTTCTCATAGTATCAGAGCCAATTAAACTCTATTAATAATGTATATCAAATATGCATAGTTTCAATAAAAATTCATATACGATATTAACTCAATTTACTAATTGACCAATGTAACATGAAATAATTTTTGAATTTCAGTAAATTAATTACCTATTTAAACTATGTGCTCCAATGCTCCGGGCTTTGTTACACTGATGAATTTCCATGAAAATTGAAATTCAGTTGCCAATTAAAACCATACACTAAACTACATTGCTGCTTTAATTTCAAATATTTCAATTAGACCCAAACGGCTAGTTTAATTTCGCATTCGGTTCAACTTTTGTGCAAATAAGAAAAGTTTTTGTGGAAATTGTTAGACAGTCATATGGCTAACGATCAGCAAAGGTACAAGATGATAAACCAATTTATATATAAAATTCTTTTAATTTCACTTGGCCACAACCAGACGTAAAACACAAACAAACTTGAGACACAAAGATACAAATAAATGTATCTCACTTCAGTAACAGTCGTAATTCTCTGTTTCCAACTCTCAGTATCAATAGTTGGCATTTTATGACTCTGGGCACAACACGGACAGAGTGTGGCACACACATACATACATACAGAGATCATGCATATGTCTCGTACTAACATTTGTCGTCATTTGTTGCTCTCTGCTCTCCCTGTTCGCCCGTAATTAATAATAATTTGCATTTCGCAGTTTGCAGTTCAGCGCCCGTGCGAGATTTCATTTTAATTAAATTATATGTGGCCATGTAGTGCTTCAGGGGCCGTGAGTGGGCGTGGCTAATCATGTCGACTATCATCGCGTACGTTGAATAGGGGTGTGTGTGTGCCAGTGCAACTGCTTACTTGCAACACAGCATGCATAAATTAGTAGAGCTATCTGTCGTCAGTTTGGGTTCGCTCAGCGGTTCAACATTGTGGCAAACACAGCACAATTAAACTAAAACAACAATTGAAACAAGAGACGCAGCAATAATCATTAGAAATAACAAAAACAAATGCGACGCTTTAACATACATTTAGCCACAAATACAATTCAGTATTTTGTGTAGCATTTTATACATTTATATTATCAATATTAAGACATAGAATTTCTGCAGCCTAAGACTCATCATATTAAAGCCGACAATTGGCACATTGAAACTTTGATTTGCCATCGTCACATTTATCAATTTATCAACAGGACGTATGCGTGATATTGCGCTTACGACATGCTGACCATAACAAACCCATTTGGGGTCAGTTAAATAAGCCCGAAACAAGAACAACAACAAGACAGGGCAACGGGGGAAGCGAGGCAAGTAGATGAGAGACAGGCACAGCAAGGATTCAGCCAGATTCACCAAGAGCCAAGAGCATCGAACTAACAGCCATCAGCAGGCAGCAAATGCCATTAAGAGCTTTTGACCAAAACTCGCCGTAAATCAAGTCACTTTAATTCAATAACAAGTTGAGGCCCCCACAGAGACAACCAGCCCAAAGGTGGCTCAGGCAATGTTGCAGACGTTGCCATTTGGGACAAGTTAAGTTCAGTTTTGGTAAGCAGAGGGGGGCTCCACTGATTTCGTTTATCTATGATGGCAAATTATTCATTTGCCGAAGCCACAGTAGACGCCGCAATAAAATGTACAGTGCAAGCCCCAAGTTTTGGGCAATTCGATTTTGGGCAAGTGTGTAGGGCAGACTGTACAGAGTTTTGACCCAAATTGGGGTTTATTTGCGCCATTCATTGGTTGTGTTACCGAACTGTTTGCCGTTTGCTATTTGCTGTTTAATTTCCATACAAATTACACACAAACAATAAATACGAAACATGTTCAGCCTTCAAACATTTAACACGATTCAACTGATATTACAGCTAACAAAAATACAAAACAAAATGCATACACTTCGTGATTTCTATAGATGCACAGATTCAGCAGCAGAACTTACTTCTATGGACTTTGCTCATTATATAGATCATCAACAAACACCCTATATGTTTGCCAACTGCATTATTACCAAACTATTATACCCAGTTTCGAAAGCCTCAAGGGCATCAGAAAAGTTTGCTGCCAAACTTTCAATTCTTATGCCCTTTCCCCGCTCTGCCCCTTTGTGTCTTCTTTGCTCTGCCAAATTTATGTTTAAATTGTACTTTTCGGGCAATTGTTATGCAAAGCTTCTGCTGCAAACCCAATTACAATCTACAGTTTACAATTTACAATTTACAACTTGCGAATTACGTATAACAAATTACAATTAACGACAATTGCAGATAAATTGATGAAGTTGAAAATTGTCATTGAATGTCAAATTTGCCCCCATACAAAATCCAGACTATTAGCCCAAAGTAATGGCCGCATTTAGATTTATTGTGTGTGTTTTGTCAGTACTTAAATAAACTTATTGAAATTTATGCTGAAAGTTCTCGGCTGTCACATTTGCAATGTGTATAAATTAAAAAAAAATCAAAAGTTTTGGCAAATGCATAAATTATGCTGAATTCACCAAAAAGTTTACGTTTATCTTCCCTTTATATACAACAGAAGTCTTGTGTCAGTAGAAAAAACATTTTTTCATAATTAGACACAAGAGAATGTATCACAAAATACTAATATACTAACGTTAAATAATATTTAATTAGTTTCTCATTAATTTAATTAAAAACTTTAATTTATTCAAGCAACAAAAATATCTATACTTATACAAATGTATCAACACTGATTTGTATATGTCGAATCGCTATTAATTTTTGTTAATAACAACATGTACCAATTTTGTCATCTCTATTGAAATTTGTCATCTCTGTTAAATAAAATGTGTATACCATTTTTGTCTCATCCTTTTTATCTCCGTCTTCTGTAAGAGCGAGTTCAGCAGAGCTATCTGTTTCGCGTAGCCTCGGCGTGACAACGTGTTAGAAAGAGAGAAAGAGAGCAATCGCGGCGAATTCGTTCAGTTGCGTTTCAGACAATGCTTGGATGATGCAATATTGTGAAATAGCTAGTTAGTTGCTTAGCGATATAGAGGAGTGAGCACGGAATGTCGCAGCCGAGGAAACGCACGACTCGCAGCAATTTTTCAGAGGCGGCTTTAATAATGGATGACCACAATTGCAATCCGACATCAGAAGTGGGATCGCCTCAGCCCCAAGTCAATCCTGATGACCGTTTGTGCGCCTTGCTGGAAATGCAGCACCGCAATCTAATTGAAGTACTTAGTGCCGTGAAAAATGCGCAGGCGGCACCAAGCGCGTCCAAATCAGTTACGTTCCCGAAGTTCAACCCTGATTCCGCTGGTTCCAGTGCATCTACCTGGTGTTCTACGGTGGACCTTATTGTAGGGGAAAATCCTCTGGACGGCAGTGCTTTACTTATAGCGCTAACCAAATCCTTGGAGGGTGGTGCTTCCAACTGGCTCTCACAAATCTGCTTTGCAGGAATGACATGGATTCAATTTAAAGAAATGTTCTTACAACAGTTTGAAGGCAATGAAACGCCAGCAGCGACGGTATTCAATGTTTTAAACAGCCGCCCAAATGACGGCGAATGCCTGGCGCTGTATGGAAGCCGGTTGGTGACTACTCTTATGGCGAAATGGAAGACAATGACACCAGAAGAAATTGCAGTGTCGGTAGCCTTATCGCATTCGGCAACCATAGATGCTCGGTTGCAACGCACGTTGTTTACAACCACTATTAAGACGCGCAATGAGTTGCAAAATGAGCTGAGGGCATTTTCGTTTGCTAAGCGAAAGGAGCATTCCGATCCGGAAAATTTTGTAAGCAAGAAAGTGCGCCTGCAGACACCTGTTAAATGCCATTTCTGCGGAAAAATGGGTCATAAAATAGCCGACTGCCGCTCCAGGAAAAATAACATGAAGCCACAAGGACCAAGTTCGAGTTCTGCACGTTCATCCGAGTCAAAAGCTGGACCAATTACTTGCTACAGATGTGGAAACGAGGGGCATATTGCATCAGCGTGCCCTAAACGACAGCCGATGGGAAGCCAAAGCAAAACGGACGAGAAACGCGTTAACCTATGCCATGTTGCTGAGCCAATTGGAACATTGATTTCATCCGGTGAGTCGTATCCATTTTGCTTCGATTCTGGAGCCGAGTGTTCACTTGTAAGGGAATCTGTGACTATGAAACTCTCAGGCACACGAGTTAATAACATCGTTACATTAAAGGGTATTGGAAATAATACTGTCACTAGTACATTACAAATTTTGTCAAAAGTAATTATAAGTGAATACTGTCTTGAAGTCCTTTTTCACGTAGTACTTAACAGTTGCATTAATTACAATATAATAATTGGTCGAGAAATCTTAAGTCAGGGATTTAGTGCTACGATAACAAATGATGAAATCAAATTATGTAAGACTAAGTCTGTACATACCCTTTCTGCTTTGAAAAATAATGTCAATCTTGCTAATGTGGATACCGAATTGTGTGGTGTAGATAAAGAAAATTTGTTAGATATTTTAAATGAATTTTCAAAATCATTTATAGACGGATTTCCGAAAAGCCGCGTCACAACTGGCGAGTTAGAAATACGTTTAATTGACCCAATCAAGACTGTACACAGACGACCATACAGGCTTAGTTTAGAAGAAAAAGAAATAGTGAGAAATAAAATTAAGGAATTGCTATTATCCAATATAATTCGCCCCAGTAGTTCCCCATTTGCCAGTCCTATGCTACTCGTTAAAAAAAAAAATGGATCAGATCGTCTTTGTATAGATTACCGCGAGCTAAATGCACACACAGTTGCTGAAAAATATCCCTTGCCCCTAATTAGCGATCAAATATCTAGGCTACGTGGAGCAAGATTCTTTAGTTGTTTGGATATGGCCAGCGGGTTCCACCAGATCCCTATTAATCCAAATTCGATTGAGCGTACAGCGTTTGTGACTCCAGAGGGCCAATACGAATTCCTAACTATGCCGTTTGGGTTAAAAAATGCTCCATCTGTATTTCAGCGGGCAATTATAAAAGCGTTAGGTGAGATTGCCTATTCTTACGTAATCGTCTATATGGACGACATCATGATTATTTCACAAACCAAAGAGGAAGCAATAACAAGGCTAAGAACGGTTTTAAAAATGTTATCACAGGCTGGGTTTTCTTTCAATATTTCCAAATGCTCATTCCTTAAATCAAGCATTGAATATCTTGGGTTTCTCGTTAGTGAGGGTGAAATTCGACCAAATCCACGCAAAATACAAGCATTGGTCGCCTTACCCTCTCCGCAGTCCGTGACCCAAGTAAGACAGTTTATTGGCCTTGCCTCTTATTTTCGGCAATTTGTGTCAAAATTCTCAGAAATCATGAAACCATTATACTGTTTGACCTGTAAAAATAAAACATTTGAATGGAAACTTGAACACGAGCAAATACGACAAAAAATTATCAAAACGTTAATAGATGAGCCCGTTCTTATTATATTTGATCCTCAGTATCCCATTGAGCTGCATACTGATGCCAGTATGGATGGCTATGGCGCTATTCTACTCCATAAAATAGATAATAAACCTCGCGTTATCGAGTATTATAGCAAACAAACATCTCCTACGGAGTCATGGTTACATGGTCGACGTTTCGTCGTATTGACTGACTGCAATTCGCTAAAAGCCACTCGCACTAAAGTTGAACTAACGCCAAGAGTGCACCGTTGGTGGGCATATATGCAGTCATTCGACTTTGACATACAGTATAGGCCAGGTGCTAAAATGGCTCATGTTGATTTTTTTTCGCGTAATCCCATATGTAAGCCGGCTAAGGCAATTGCTCATACAGGTATAGAAAAGAAGCATATCCTATTAGCTGAAATTACAGATAACTGGCTTCTTGCTGAGCAACAAAAAGATTCCGAGATTTCAACTATTGCATCTAAAATTCAAAACAATGAACTCGAGGAGAATTTAGCAAGAAGTTATGAATTGCGCTCAAAAACTCTTTTCCGTAAAATTCAACGAAACGGCAAAACTAGATGTCTTCCAGTTGTCCCTAGAGCTTTCAGATGGTCGGTAAAACCATGTGCATGAAGCAATCGTACACTTAGATGGGAAAAGACGTTAGACAAAATGTACGAATTTTATTGGTTTGAGCATATGGCTAAGTACGTCCGTAAATTTGTAGACAATTGCATTACCTGTAAACTAACTAAACCTCCTTCTGGAAAGTTACCAATCGAACTCCACCCAATACCCAAGGTAGAGATTCCATGGCACACGATCCATATGGATATTACGGGCAAATTAAGTGGTAAGAAGGATCAGAAGGAGTATATTATCGTACAAATAGACGCATTTACGAAATTTGTTTATTTGCACCACACGGTAAATATTAATAGTGAAAGCTGTATAGACGCTTTAAAATCAGCAATATCTATATTTGGGGTACCAACACGAATCATCGCAGATCAGGGTCGATGCTTTACAGGCTCATGTTTTAGTGATTTCTGTTCCATGCAAAAAATCCAATTACATCTTGTTGCAACAGGAGCTAGTCGAACAAATGGACAAGTGGAGCGCATTATGAGTGTGCTAAAACGTATGTTAACTGCCATCGAAAGTAGCCAGCGTTCTTGGCAAGATGCCTTAGGAGACATACAATTGTCTATAAATTGTACAACAAATCGAGTAACAAAGGCTAGTCCTCTTGAATTACTAATTGGAAAAGAAGCCAGACCTTTTAACATGTTACCAATATGTGAAGATAATAATAAAGTTGATGTAAATTTTGTAAGAAATATGGCAAAAGAAAATATGAAGAAAAATGCATTGTATGATAAAGCTAGATTTGATAAGAACAAAGCTAAATTTAAAAACTTTAAGGTTGGCGATTATGTTCTACTCAGAAATGAAGAGAGACACCAAACAAAGTTAGACCAAAAATTTAAAGGTCCATTCCTGGTGACAGAGGTGCTGGAAGGAGATCGTTATGCTCTAAAGTCTTTGGTTAATAAGCGGACATATAAGTATGCGCATGAAGCTTTAAGGAGCATGCCGACAGAAGAGATTCCTAAGGAATTAGATATGTGTGATGTGTCTGAAAACGTCGAAAGAGACGTTAGAGATTCATTGGTGGATTCCAATGAGAGCAAAGACGTTGAAAGATACGTTAGAGATTCATTGGTGGATTCCAATGAGTTAGAAAACGTGCAAAGAGACGACACGGATCCGTTTGAGGACTCAAGCGAATAGTCTGCGTTGATGGATTTCAATGCGTTAGTTGGGACGCAAACCCTTAGGTGAGCCACATGTCGAATTGCCAGTGCTAATAGGTACACGAGTTAATGTGTTGACTTATGTGATGTCTGGTGATCGGCATTGCGGTAAGCCGATGGGCTGTCCTGGTACAAAGTTAATATGTCTATGGAATCCGCAGTCAGTCTTCTGCACGTAGTATGGGTTTCCTCCTCACTTCTGTCAGTTAGGTTGGTCGGCATATTAATAATAATAATAATTGTAATATGAACTATGAAAAGTTACGTTTAACTAATACTTTTGATTTATTTTGGATGGACTCTTTTCAGACTGAGTTACTTTATTTTGAATCTTTTGTTACACACGAGGACGTGTGATGGTCAGGAAGGCCGTGTCGAATCGCTATTAATTTTTGTTAATAACAACATGTACCAATTTTGTCATCTCTATTGAAATTTGTCATCTCTGTTAAATAAAATGTGTATACCATTTTTGTCTCATCCTTTTTATCTCCGTCTTCTGTAAGAGCGAGTTCAGCAGAGCTATCTGTTTCGCGTAGCCTCGGCGTGACAACGTGTTAGAAAGAGAGAAAGAGAGCAATCGCGGCGAATTCGTTCAGTTGCGTTTCAGACAATGCTTGGATGATGCAATATTGTGAAATAGCTAGTTAGTTGCTTAGCGATATAGAGGAGTGAGCACGGAATGTCGCAGCCGAGGAAACGCACGACTCGCAGCAATTTTTCAGAGGCGGCTTTAATAATGGATGACCACAATTGCAATCCGACATATACATTAAAATAAAAACAATAAAAATTAAATTAAATTAATTAAAAATAATTACCCAATAAAACTTATAGACAAATTAATAAATGAAATAACTCAAAGCATAAACAATAACAACCAGTAAGGACGGAGCTACAGTCGGACGCAACCGACTGTAGGAGACCCTGTACTTTCTGTTTTCTTCGCTGTTTCTTATTCGATCGTAATGTAATTCACAGAATCGATAGGGATTGTCATAGACTACTTACATGCCACATCCCAAATCTTTAGCTTTAAAACTGAACCTTTAAAACTGCAAACTGTTGCTAAATTAGTTTTTCGGTTAGCGGAAAAAAGAGGGGAGTTATCAAAAAACCCAAAAAAACTTTATCTAATTGCTGCATAGGAGAACTTAAATACCAAAAAATTATATTTCTAGCTCTTATAGTCTGCAAGATCTAGGTGGCTCCTTTGTCTGATCTATCTTTGCTGTTTCTTTATCGTTCGTAATGTAATTCACAGCATTGATGGATAATGCCATAGGCTGCGTACATGCCAAATCCCAAGTCTATAGCTTTTAAACTGTGGCTATAGTGGCGCTTAAATATATTTTTAAAAAAATTGTTTGTTGCATAACTTTGCTGTTTTTTATTCGCTTGTAGTGTAACTCACAGCATCGATGGATAACTTAATGAGCTTCCTACATGCCAAATTACAAGTTTGTAGCTCTAAAATTGTGGCTGCAGTTACACATAAAATCATTTTGAAAAACATTGTCTCTTGCATATCTTCGGTATTTCCAATTCAAAACATAAATAAATTAATAGCATCGGTGGAGAATACCTTACTCTACGTACATGCCAAATTACAAGTCTGTAGCGCAATTATTGTGGCTGCTGTGGCGTTTATAGTTTTTGAGATTTTTGAGGTAGGTGTAGATTTTTGATGATTCGCGGATGAAGGAGGCGAGATATCAAAAGTTTGAAACAAACTTGATCTGCTTGCATTAGCTGACTACCTACATCCGGAAAGGTGGTGTCTTTAGCTCTTATAGTTGCTGAGATCTAGGTGTTCATACGGACAGACGGACAGACGGACGGACATGGCTATATCAACTCAGCTCGTCGTCCTGAGTCAGAATATATACATGTCGGAGAATAAGAGGTTTGTTTGAATTGAGCGCCTTATCGATAAGTATTAGATGTCGATAATGTGTAGGGTTGTATAATTTCTGCGTATCGATAGTGTTGTAAATTGAGTGAGATGATAGTGGCAACGCTATTTATCGAGCGTGGCTCTGCAGAGGTTGCCAATCGTGATTGAGATGCTGACAGAGAAAGACGCAGAGACTCGCTACACTCGAAATTACAATGGCTGAAAAAGAAGCTGAAGCGCCGTTAGCTAATTTAAAATGTTAACGAAACGCATTCGTCGACATCAGAAGTGGGATCCAATTCTCGCCAGTTAACCATGGAAGATCAACTGCGTGTTTTAATGGAGCAGCAAAATCTCAACTTCCTGGAATTGGCAAAAATTTTGCAAGCGTCGGCACGAGAACCGTTGCAGCATAGTGCCGTTATTCTGCCGAAATTTAACGCTGACATTCCTGGAAGTGATGCTACGCAGTGGTGTGCTACTGTTGACATTGTTTTATCTGAAAAGCCATTACATGGCAGTGCTTTAATACTGGCTCTAAGTAAAGCCCTTGAGGGAAGCGCATCTCAGTGGCTTTCTCAAGTTTGCTACGCTGGAATAACATGGCTGGAGTTCAAACAGTTATTTGAACAGAGATATGAAAACACAGAGACGCCGGCAGCCGCTTTTCTGCATTTGCTTAATAGCCGTCCAAGTAACGGTGAATGTCTTTCGATATATGCGAGCCGCGCAGTGACGTCACTTTTGACAAAATGGCGGGACATGAGTATAGAGAAAATTGCTGTATCTGTTGTCTTGGGACATGTGGCCAACTTTGATCGCCGTGTGAATAGAATCACATATACAGCCAATATTCAAAACAGACGCGACTTGCAGGCGGAGTTGCAAGTGTTTGCGCTTGACAAGAGGCCACATCATTTTGGAAGCGAGGACTCTGGAGCAAAGCGAGCTAAGACGCTCCCTATAAAGTGTCATCAGTGTGGCAAATTGGGACACAAGAAAGCCGATTGCAGGAACCAGAAGCAGACTGAGGGTAATCTACGGGTGCAGGATCAGCGAGCTCATCAACAGTATGGAAAGGGCAACATCACATGCTATCGCTGCCGTCAACCGGGTCATATAGCTTCTCAATGCCCAGCAGCCGGTGGTACATCTGGAGCGCGTACAGAGAAGAGAGCAGAGCTATGTATTGTGGACGAGCCCAAAGCAAGTATGCTGGTGCGAGGTGAGAGCTTTCCAATTATGTTTGATTCGGGGGCAGAATGCTCGTTAGTCAAAGAAGGGTTTGCGAATAATTTAAGTGGCAAAAGAATTAATAACGTTATAAAACTAAAAGGCATTGGCAATGCTAAGATTTATAGCACAGTTCAAATTGATTGCGATGTAATGATTAATGGTAACAATTTAAATGTACATTTTCATGTAATACCAGATGAGTGCATGCATAACAATGTTGTATTAGGCCGTGAAGTTTTGGCACAAGGATACTCAGCCCTAGTATCTTGTAAGGGAGTAGAAATTGTAAAAGCTAAGACAGTGAATGTGTGCACTACAATTGTAAACAAATCATTTGATAACATTGAAACAGAAGTGTATAATGAAGACAAGAACAAATTAATAACATTGTTAAAAAAGTATACTGATTCGTTCATATTGGGAACCCCTCAGACTCGAGTCAATACAGGTGAAATGATGATTCGATTGATGGATGATAATAAAACTGTTCAGAGAAGACCATATCGACTAAGTCCAAGTGAGAGAGAGTTAGTGCGAGATAAAGTACAAGAGCTATTAGAATGCAAGGTGATTAGACCCAGTAGTTCTCCTTTCGCTAGCCCAGCGCTGCTGGTTAAAAAGAAAAACGGAACAGCAAGGCTTTGTGTAGACTACAGGGAGCTGAATTCGAATACAATTGCTGATAAATTCCCTCTGCCTTTAATAGCGGATCAAATAGCTAGATTACGAGGTGCTAAATTCTTTACCTGTTTGGATATGGCAAGTGGTTATTACCAGGTGCCAATGCACCCAAAGTCTGTAGAATATACGGCATTTGTCACGCCGGATGGACAGTACGAGTTTCTTTCAATGCCCTTTGGCCTTAAAAATGCGCCGTCAGTTTTCCAACGTGCTGTTATGAAAGCTTTGGGAGATATCGCCTATTCATATGTGATCACAAGAATCGGCGTTAGAAAGGTTGAAAATAGTTTTGGATATTCTAACAAAGGCAGGATTCTCATTTAATGTAGAAAAGTGTTTCTTTCTTAGGAGATCAGTGCAGTATTTGGGATTTGAGGTACAGGCAGGTGAGATTCGCCCAAACTCACGTAAAATTGAGTCCTTAGATGCACTGCCACCTCCTAGATCGGTTACAACGTTGCGACAATTCATAGGACTGGCGTCCTATTTTCGCCAATTTGTTCCAGGATTTTCGCAGCTAATGAAACCGCTTTATTTCCTTACGTCTGAGAAAAGTAATTTCGAATGGAAAGACGAGCACGAATATATTCGTAGAAAGGTTATTAATATACTTACCAATAAGCCAGTTTTAGTTATTTTCGACCCTCAATACCCAATTGAGTTGCACACTGATGCAAGTGCTATTGGATATGGAGCAATACTTCTACACCGAATTGAAAATAAGCCTCATGTGGTAGAATACTATAGTAAGACAACAACTCCATGTGAATCCAAATATACTTCGTACGAGTTAGAAACTCTTGCTGTGGTTAAAGCAATTAAACATTTTAGGCATTATTTGCATGGGCGGAAGTTTGTTGTCTTTACTGATTGTAATTCGTTAAAATCATCTCGAACAAAAATAGAGTTGTTGCCTAGAGTCTACCGTTGGTGGGCATTTCTTCAGACATTTGATTTTGATATACAATATCGAGAAGGCAAACGTATGGCTCACGTTGATTTTCTATCTAGAAATCCCCTGTCTCACATTAAGTACCCTGAAAAATCTAAAGTGGTAGAAAAACGCATTCAATTAACTGAAATTTCAGAAAATTGGATTCGCGCAGAGCAACAGAAAGATGAAGACATTGTTGAAATAATTTATAAATTAAATAATGATGATTATCCGTTAGAATTGTCGAGAACGTACGATTTAAGAGCAGGTGTTCTGTATAGAAAAATTCAAAGGAACTGTAAGACACTTTGTTTGCCGGTAGTGCCTCGTGCATTCAGATGGTCGGTTATTAAGCAAGTACATGAATCGATTATGCACCTAGGTTGGGAGAAGACTTTAGATAAGACGTATGATTATTATTGTTTTGATAACATGGCTAAATACGTTCGCAAATTTGTAGAAAATTGTATAACATGTAGAGTTTCAAAATCTAGCTCAGGAAAGCCGCAAATTGAGTTGCACCCTATTCCGAAAGTATGTATTCCTTGGCATACGGTACACATTGACATTTCAGGCAAGCTAAGTGGTAAAAGTGATCGTAAAGAGTATGTAATTGTGCAGATTGATGCATTTACTAAATACGTTTATCTTTATCATACTTTTACACTTAATGCAGAAGCGTGTATTATGGCTTTAAAGTCTTCAGTTTCGTTATTTGGCGTGCCAAATCGAATTATAGCAGACCAGGGAAGAAGTTTCACTGGCAGCAAATTCGTTGAGTATTGTGCATCGCAAAAGATAAAATTACATTTGATAGCTACTGGAGCAAGTCGTGCTAATGGACAAGTAGAAAGGACAATGAGTACATTGAAGAATTTACTAACGGCAGTAGAAACAAGTTCTCGTGTTTGGCAAGATGCTTTGGGAGAGGTCCAGTTAGCCATTAATTGTACTGCCAATAGAGTGACCAAAGCAAGTCCAATAGAGCTATTAATGGGAAAGGTCGCAAGGCCGTTAGGTTTAATTCCGATAAGTGAGCAAGAAACAGAGATTAATTTGTATGAAATCAGGACAATAGCTGCGAAAAATATTGAAAATGCAGGAAGATATGAGAAGCATAGATTTGATAAGAATAAGGCAAAGTTAGTAAGATTTAATGAGGGCGATTTTGTTTTACTTAACAACAGTGAAAGAAATCAAACGAAGCTTGATCCTAAGTTTCGAGGTCCTTTTCAAATAATTAAAGTATTAGAGAATGACAGATACATGCTAAAATGCATGAAGAGTAAGAGACAGTATAAATACCCGCATGAAAGTTTACGGAGTATGCCTGATGGGCAGGTACCAAGCGAACTGGAAATCGAGTTGAGCCCGCCTAGTGAAACCGTTGAAACAGACGGTAGTGAAACCGTTGAAACAGACGGTAGAGAAGCCGTTGAAACAGACGGTAGTGAAGCCGTTGAAACAGACGGTAGTGAGGCTGTTGAGAAGAACAGTGAAGTAAACTGTTGAAATAGACAGTAGAAGGCGGAAGGTGTATAGCGCTACACAGTAGTCGATGGTTACGTGGTGGTACCTGGCCCAAAGGATGTTTGAAAATGAAAAGAAAGCTTGTTAAAAATTATGTTTGAAAATGAAAAGAAAGTTTGTTGAAAACGATGATTGAAAATGAAAAGAAAGTTTGTTAAAATATGATTGTTGAAAATGAAAAAAAAAATTGTTGAAAAATCATAAGTTACTGTTGACAAATTTGAAGAATGCTGAAATAGTAAAAGTTGTTGTTAAAGAAGCTGCAGTTGTTGTTGTAGCTAAAAAGTTGAAAGAGTTTGAAAGAAATAAGGATAAAAATAAGCGATTTGTTTAAAAGATGGAAATAAAAGAATTGAAATGGAGAAAATCAAATAATGATTAAAAATAAAAATGAATGAAGTAAAGTATAAGTAAAGTCTGATACAAGAAAATGAAAATGAAACGAAACTTAACAGGCTAAGTTAAGAAAATACTGTAAAGAATCTAATTGAAATTAAAGTTGTTTATAACGTTATACAAAGAGTTTTAAATACACGAGGACGTGTAGTTTATCAGAATGGCCGTGTCGGAGAATAAGAGGTTTGTTTGAATTGAGCGCCTTATCGATAAGTATTAGATGTCGATAATGTGTAGGGTTGTATAATTTCTGCGTATCGATAGTGTTGTAAATTGAGTGAGATGATAGTGGCAACGCTATTTATCGAGCGTGGCTCTGCAGAGGTTGCCAATCGTGATTGAGATGCTGACAGAGAAAGACGCAGAGACTCGCTACACTCGAAATTACAATGGCTGAAAAAGAAGCTGAAGCGCCGTTAGCTAATTTAAAATGTTAACGAAACGCATTCGTCGACATACATATACTTTGTTGGGTCTACCACGCTTCCATCTGCCTGTTACACACAGCTGTCATTTGCACTAAATTAATAGACCCTTTTACTTTTTTAAAGTACAGGGTCTAAAAAACAACAAAACCCCCAAAAAACAAACCTACACAAAAAATTACAGACAATGGAAAACAATATGTAAGTGTAATATGTATGTAAGTGTACCATACATAAAGAACCTAACAAACAAAGAAACAATCAGACGAATTTTACCAAATATCCAGCAAGATCAGCTGATTTTTGCTTACAAGGCACACAACAATTTAGAAAGCCTGTTCACGAATAATAAAAATTTGGACTGGGCAGATCAGTCGGACGGGCCCGACTGTAGAATACCCTGTACCCTATATTTTAAATATAATTTTATAAAACTATCACACGGAGCGTAGCAGTAATTCTTCTTCTTCCATTTTGTGTATGCCATGCTTTACAGGCCGCGCTGCTAAAGGGCGAGCGGCGTAACGCCTGTAATATTGTTTCGTTCATATCTCTTGTGTTTATTGGCCGATTTAAATGCGGATAGGTAACTACTATACACAAGAGTATATATTCCGAGTTTCAACGTTCTATGTTCAATAGTACGCTTGTTATTCGGTTTTTACCGATTAAGGCGTAAAGGGGGCGTGGCATCCAAAATTTGAAAAATGCCTCATCTGTGAATAATATAGATCTACCAATTACTGAAGAGAGAATTCATGTAAATAGCTTGGTGTCTTTTAAATTGGCGAATGTATTTTATTTCATTCGTTGTAGGCGGCAGGGGCGTGGCATTCAAGATTTGAAATGAACTTGATCTGCGTATGGTATATACCTTTCAAAAGAGACCAAAACGGCTGCTCTAGCTTTTATAGTTGCTGAGATCTATGCACTCATCCAGACGGACAGACAGAAAGACACACAGATAGGGCTAAATCAACTCAGCTCGTCTCCCTGATCAAGAATATATATAGTTTGTGGGGTCTGACACGCCTCCTTCTGCCTGTTACATACATTCGCACAAAATTATTAACCCTGTTTTCCCATTTTCAATGAGCACAGGGTATAAAAAGATAAAATAGGAAAAGAAATACAACAACACGTAGTTTACGAAATAACATGTAAAGGAAAAGAAGGAAACAGCTGTAACAAAGTTTACATCAGTACAACTAAACAAATGTTAGGCACACGAATAAAGCGGACGCTAAACAGAAAAGGAAAACAACTGCACTTGCGCAACACCTAACAGAACGCGAACACACAGCTGATTTCGAGAGCGTCAAAATACTAAACATAGAACGAAAAGAGAAGACAAGAATGACGCTTGAAGGAAGCGTGGTAGACCCAATAAAGTATATATGTATATTCTGACCCAGGACGACGAGCTGAGTTGAAATAGACATGTCCGTCTGTCCGTCTGTGTGTCTGTGTGTCTGTCCGTCTGTCCGTATGAACACCTAGATCTCAGCAACTATAAGAGCTAAAGACACCAACTTTCCGGATTTAGGTAGTCAGCTAATGCAAGCAGATCAAGTTTGTTTCAAACTTTTTATATCTCGCCTCCCTCATCCGCGAATCATCATAAATCTACACCTACTTCAAAAATATCGAAAACTATAAACGCCACATCAGCCACAATAATAGCGCTACAGACTTGTAATTTGGCATGTACGTAGTCTATGGTATTCTTCATCGATGCTATATGATTATTTATGATTTGAATTAGAAATAGCAAAGATATGCAAGAGACAATCTTTTTCAAAATACGTATATGTGCCACTGTGGCCACAATAATAAAGCTACAGACTTGCAATTTGGAATGTACGTAGCCTACATAATTATCCGTCCATATTGTGAATTGCATTACAATCGGACAAGAAACAGCTAAGTTATGTAACAAACCATTTTTTTATAAATGTATGTAAATCCCACAACATCCACAGTTTAAAAGCTACAGACTTGGGATTTGGCATGCACGCAGCCTTTGGCATTATTTGTCGTTGCTGTGAATTACATTACAAACAGCAAAGAAAAATCGAAGATAGATCAGACAAAGAAACCACCTAGATCTTGCAGACTATAAGAGCTAGAAATACCATTTTTTGGTATTTAGGTTCTACTATGCAGCCATCAGATCAAGTTAGTTTGGGTTTTTTGATAATTCCTCTCATTCCTCCGCTAACCAAAAAACCAAATTAGCAACAGTTTGCAACTTTAAAGCTACAGTTTAACAGACAATGACTTAGGATATGGTATGTACGTAGTATATGACAATCTCCACCGATACTGTAAATTACATTACGATCGGATAAGAAACAGCGAAGAAAACGCAAAGTACAGGGTCTCCTACAGTCGGTTGCGTCCGACTGTAACTCCGTCCTTACTGGTTTTCTGATACTAAACTCGCAATGCTACAATGAATATTTGAGTCGCTGTAAGTTACAATTTGCTCCCAGGCAGTTCTATAACTTTGTCAACTTTAAGTGAAAGTCGTCTTCATTGCCTCCATCAGTTTATTTTCAAGGTAAACTGATGGGGGCAAAGAAGATGACTTTCGCTTTGAGTTGACAAAGTTATAGAATTGGCTGGGATCTTGTGCAAATTGTAACTTACAGCGACGCAAATACTCATTATAGCATTGCGAATTTACAATCAGAAAATTAGATTTGGCCACTGCATATCGAGAAAAATCAGATGGTTTGCCTGACTGCTTGTATTTTTTATAAAACCGTGACTTGGAGTTTTTTAATCCCGCTAATTCCTTTGTAAACCAAAGGAGTCGCTTGGACATGACTTTGGCTACTACCGGAACGCAGGAATCAAAAAGAAAATTCAGGACATTATAAAAGAAAGCAACTGCAATATTAATATCAGTACATGAATATAATGGCGACCAATATGTTTCAAGTATAAGTGTATTAAGCTTCAGAAAATCAGTTCTACGGAAGCAACGCATTTTGCGTGCTGCACCAGTTACTATAATAGGACCAGGCAAGTCTAAAACTAACTCCAAAGTAGAATGAAAGTTATCTTCAGGTGAAACAAGAGGATCAGTACGACTGATAGTGCTACAGGATGGATAAGATGAGAAAATAAGGTCTAGAATACGTTGACTACAGTTTCTAATATGATTTACTTGGATCAGACAAAATTCTAAAAGTCCTTCTATAAACTCATGCGAGCGTGAAGGGGATAACACACCATGCTCGTCAGACCAGTCGAGCCACGGCAAGTTGAAGTCGCCCATAACGATAAAATGTTCGTTATCAGAAGCAAGAGAGGAAATGAATTGAATAGCGGAAAGATGATTAAGATATATAGAAATGTCAGAATGAGGTGGTATGTAGGAAGAAGTAATAAATACAGAATAGTGAGTAAGCGTAATCTTAACACCCACAAATTCAATGCACTGGGCACTAGGTGGTGCAATTACCTCCGAGGACAGGGCAGAGTCGACGGCAATAAGTACCCCACCCCCTACTCTGGATAAGCGATCGCATCTGTAGGTGGTATATCTGCTAGGGAAAATAGAATGATCCGAAATTTCGGGCTTTAACCAAGTTTCAGTAAGAAATACGACATGAAAATCAAAAGATAAACTATTTACGTACAGCATGCAAAGTTTAGTGTTAAGGCCACGAACATTTTGATACGCTATAGAAAGTGAGGAAGTTAGTTTTTTGAAGCATTAGATGAAGAAGAAGAAGATGTAGATGGAAGAACAGGCAGCGTAATCGGGGGCCGATTTTGCTTCTTTTGAATGTATTCCTTTACAACCATGTCATTCGGCCAAAATGTATTGCAACAAATAGTATTAAATGCGTCGGCCGGGACACTGATTTTAAAGGAAGATACTTTTTGGGCATATTTAAAAGTGAATTTTTTAACCAAAATATTGGGTGCTTGACTTTTTGCACTAATGTAGGCTTTAATCTCTTCGGACGTAGTGTCCGGCGCAAGGCGGGAAATAAAAATTTGTTTTTTCGGCTGAGCGGATTGGATTGAGTGGGTACGGTAGGTACAGTAGCTACAGCCGTTGGTATAACGGGTTCTAGTACGTTAATCTCAGATAAAATATCGTTTAAAATGTCGTTTCCAGAAGGCACGACAGGCAGCGGAGAATTAAAAGACATTAATTGCGGCTGACTATTGGCTAACACGGGTGTATGTGGTCGAGTCAAAGTAGACGGGATCTGCAACTGATTCCTATCCCGAGACACAGAGACCTTGCGCTGAGTTGCTCCAGCAGGTTCGTTCAATAGCTTATACCTATTGAAACGCTCCTCCATAGAGTTAAGCCCAGCGTTTAACTTTTTGAAAGCCTTCCGCAATTCAAAAAACCCCTCTCTGGTTTGCCTCATAAATGAACGGAAGTCCAGCTCCAGATCCCGGCAAGACTTACAACACCACTTGAGCCCGGTTTTATTCGCCACATAATCGCGTACCTTTAGCGTGAAACCAGCACATTTAATATGCGCAACGTTATCACACATCCAGCACCCGATGTAGTCTGTATTACTATCAGACGAACACTTGCAATTATTAATGCAACAAGCAAACATATTTAATAAACTAATATGCCCGAGATTTTAAAACAAAGGGTATAAAGGTGAACAGTTAAATTATGTAGATAAGAGAGCGACACAAGTAATGTACAGTTGCACATCACAAGAGCAGAGAGCGCACAGAGCGGCAAGCGCAAAGCAGACAACGAAAAACACAAAAACAAACACAGTGGGCGCGTATATATGTATGTGTATGCAATTTGTGCTTTAAATTTTGTGCAAAACCAAAATTGAAAACACAGAATTGCCAAAAATTATAATTACACAAAGTAAAATATTATTTAAACACACAAACAGAGCACAGATGCTAATTGTCAACGCACTTGTTAATTTTTGTTATTGGACGGCTAATCATGAAGTCTTTCTCCAAATCGGTACACAAAAAAGAAGATTCGACCGCTGATGACTAAAGCAATCCAGCACCTTAATACCCAGGTTGAAACCCTGACGAAACGGCTGCTGGGCTAATGCTGCAGTCACCGCCGTCCTATTAAAACCCAGCGAGTCTTTAAGTACGTTCAAATCACATCACCGTTAAATTGGTTGTACAGGTGCAGTTGAGAGGACTCCTGCCTAATGCCCGTCCAGGCTCTGAACATAAGCACTCATAAAGTCTTATGTCAACCCTCGCATGGACCTCACTGCTTGCAAAGGGACCCATGGGGATAATAAAGGGCGACTGTACATATGAGAGGAGATAGCGGCTTAAAGTTTGGACCCAATAGAATAAACAACATAAATATCCAAAATCCAACAACCAACCCAATCGATGAGAGAGTAGCATACACGGAAGCCGAAAGGCAGGACACACCGAAGGTGGTTCGAGAAACCGCAAACATGCTAACGCCTATGGAAACAGCTCAAGAAGAGCAAACTTCAGTGCCGAGTGTAGCGGAGCCAACCACACACAACTCCCCGCGGCAGGAGCTGATCCACAAGATGAGATCACTAGAAGAAGAAGCTCTAGGAAAGTGCAGAAAGGTCCTCCTAAAAATGAAGCACGCCATGCGGAGGCAAAAAAATATAAGTTTGGAGGTCAAAGACGGAGCCTCTGAACTCAGCGAGCTTTTTGACGTCATCCACAACTATAGGAAGACGTGGGTTAACTCCGAAAAAGAAAGAGCAAAGAGAACTGATCAAGGTATAATCAAGAACTTGACCGTCGGTGGCAATGAAACGCCATTGACAATACAGAAGAGAGCAGCTACCAGCCCGGCTGAACAGGACTCTACACAAAAGGTTAGAAACAAAGAGATCGAAGAAGGGTTCCGGACAGTCATCCATAAGAAGGTGAGACAAAAGGTCGAAAAAACAAAAAGACCTCAAGAACAAACCACCAAAGAGCAGAAGGAAGCAAAAACAAGAACGCGCTCCCGCCCCGACGCAGTACTAGTCAAGCCAGCAGAAGGAAAAAGCTACGTCGATGTGCTGAGAGAGTTACGGCAAAGTATAAAATCTGACGAAGCCGATAACGCTATACGCTCGGTAAGAAAAACAAAGACAGGAAACATGCTCGTTGAACTTGTCAAAGGCAGCGAGACCAAAAAGCTGTGCGACAACATTAAGGACACGCTGAAGGATAACGCATCAGTGCGATTGATAAAGCCCATGACGAAGATAGAAATCCGAGATCTGGATAGTCTAACGGAGGAAAAGGAAGTCATAGCTGCAATTAAAGCAGTGATAGAGGAACCCTGCCAGGACTTCCAAATACACCTGACAAAAGTGAACAGCTCGGAACAAAAATGAGCTTTCATTACAATGACCACAGAAGATGCAGCGAAAATCCTAAAAGAGCAAAGGATTAAGATAGGCTGGACGAGATGCCGAGTGAAGCAATGCGTAGACATCAAGCGCTGCTTCAAGTGCTTCGGAACGGGACATCAGCAGAAAGACTGCCAAGGCCCAGATCGACAAGACTTGTGCATGAAATGCGGCGAAAGCGGGCACAAAATGAAGGGCTGTACTAGGCAACCAAAATGCTGTATTTCCGCACACGAAGGGCGCACCGATCTAAACCATCTTTCAGCGACGAATAACTGCATCGCCAGCACCGGAAAGACCAGAAAGTGATTGTGCTCCAAGCCAATCTAGACAGGAGTCGCACAGCAGACGCCCTTCTATGCCAAATAGCTCTGGAACACGAAGCTGATCTAGTAGTTATAAGCGAGCAGTACAAAACCAAACAAAGTGGGGTCTGGCTCGAAGATGAGTCAAAGACCGCAGCAATGTGGTTTCCTAGTACAAGCAACCGGCGCGACTAGGATT
Organism: Hypselothyrea guttata; assembly: GCA_035045125.1. Classification (NCBI taxonomy): domain Eukaryota; kingdom Metazoa; phylum Arthropoda; class Insecta; order Diptera; family Drosophilidae; genus Hypselothyrea; species Hypselothyrea guttata. The sequence continues at coordinate 23,058 of JAWNNJ010000305.1, forward strand.
GGTGGTTGCAAACGTCGGCTCAACAGCTACTTTCCGACGAGCAGGAAATGAGGGCACTATTCCTGACATCACCTTAATCTCAGAGAATCTGTCACACCAAATCGCTAACTGGAAAGTTCTGGACATCTATAACGGAAGCAATCACGAGTACATTTCCTTTGCACTCAATAAAAATGAAAGACGCAACCCAGTAAACACGCTTCAAGGGCGACGTTGTTAGCAAACGTAAGCCAACTTAATGAAACATCTCTGATCAACGAGATAAACATAAGAGCAACAGAAGCGCAACCAATAAGAGATGCAACGCACTAGTGAACAAAACCATGGCTATAATAAAAAATATATGGACGGGGCAGATCAGTGGGACGGAGGCTACAGTCGGACGTAACCGACAGTAGGAGACCCTTTACTTTACTATTACTACTAATATATGTACATACAAACACAATCAGAGCCACTCACACTAAGCTACCCGCGTGTGCAAGGCACAACACCCCCCCTCTGCCTAGTGCGGCAAATTGTCTGTGGCATATGTTCGCTGTTTCTTATCCGATCGGAACAAAATTCACAGGGTCAATAGAGAATGTCTTAAGCTAGTTACGTACCAAATTACAAGTCAATAACTTTAAAGCTGTGGCTACAGTAGCTTTTTGCGGTTTGCGGGGGAAGGGGGGAAGGTATCCAAAATCTAAAACAAACTCGTGCTGCTCGCGAAATAGGAGAATCTAAATCCCAAATATGGTGTCTCTAGCTCTTATAGTTGCTGAGATCTAGGCGTTCATACAGACGGACAGACAGACGGACAGACGGACAGACAGACGGACGGACGGACATAGCTATATCGACTCGGCTTGTCGTCCTGATCAAGAATATATATACTTTATGGGGCGTGGCACGCCTCCTTCTGGGTGTTACACACATTTCCTCTTTGCACTAAGTTAATAGACCCTTTTTACTTTTTTAAAGTAAAGGGTCTAAAAATTTGGACAGGGCAGATCAGTCGGACGGGGCAGATCAGTCGGACTGGCCCGACAGTAGAATACCCTGTACCCTATATTTTATGTCATGCAAAACGTATCAGCAATTCTTCTTCGTACTTCGTTATGTGTGCCAGCTTTACCGGCCGCGCTGCTAGAGGCGGCGAGTTGCCGCCTGCAATATTGTTTCGCTAATAACTCCTGTGTTTATCAACCGATTTCAATGCGCTTTTCAAGATAGTTAAATATAATGAAAGAGAGCATATATTCCAAATAACAACATTCTATGTTCAATATTACGCTTGTTATTCGGTTTTTTTCGATTAAGGCGTAAAAGGGGCGTGGCATCCAAAATTTGAACAAAGCCTCATCTGCGTATGATATAGACCTACCAACTACTGAAAACAGAATTTATGTAAATAGCTTAGTGTCTCTTAAATATGCGAATGTATGTTATTTCATTCATTGTGGGCGGCAGGGGCGTGGCATTCAAGATTTGAAATAAACTTGATCTGCGTACGTTATTTATCAACCTACATGTCAAAATTGGCAGCTCTAGCTTTTGTAGTTTCCAAAATCGACGCGTTCATACAAACACACAGACGGACAGACGGACAGACGGACAGACAGACAGACAGGGCTTAATCGACTCAGCTCGTCTCCCTGATGAAGAATATATATAGTTTGTGGGGTCTGCCACGCCTCCTTCTGCCTGTTACATACATTCGCACAAAGTTATTAACCCTGTATTTCCCATTTTTCAATGGGTACAGGGTATAAAAAGCCTGCGACGCAGCAATGCCGAAAAAAGGAAACCGATACAGACCGGGAAAAGAGGTACACTGGTGGACGGACGAAATAAAAACACTACGCTCGACATGCCTACAACGAAGACGCCACTTCACCAGAGCGAGACGCAGAGGAGACTATGCCACAGAAGAAGAGCAATACAGGCAAGCAAAGAAAGACCTTAACATTGCTATCAAGAACAGCAAACGGGAAAAATGGAAAGAGCTCTGTAATGATCTAAACAACGATTCGTGGGGCTTAGGCTTTAAAATCGTGCTGAAGAAGCTGAGACCCAAAAGTGCTCAGCCCGACATAGAAGAAGCACAGATGGACAACATAGTCAAAAGCCTATTTCCCGCTCACGAAGAAAGAAACGGAAACGCGGTACGGAGGGTTACAGAAGCACACATAGAGTCGTTCTCAATCGAAGAACTTTCCAGAGCAGCCAGAGGCCTGAAGAACAAAAAGGCGCCAGGACCCGACAATATACCAGTAGAAGTATTGAAGGTTATCGTCGAAAACAAACCCTGTTTACTTCTTGATATATACAACGCTTGTCTAAAAGAAGGCTTGTTTCCGGACCCTTGGAAAATACAACGCCTGGTACTCATCAACAAAGGAAAAGGAGATCCCTCAACTCCCTCTGCATACCGTCCACTATGCATGCTGAATACCGCTGGAAAACTATTCGAAAAGATGCTGAAGCCCCGACTAGCAGCAGCTGTCGAAAGAGCTGGTGGCCTATCTTCCAGACAATTCGGTTTTAGACCAGGAAGGTCTTCAATCGGAGCTATAGAGGAAGTGGTCAAGGCAGCACAAATCACCCGGCGCGGAAATCATTTCTCAAGACCGATAGTACTCCTGGCAACACTGGACGTAAAAAACGCCTTTAACAGTGTAAAATGGACGCACATGATGGCAGCACTCGAGCGACGGTTTCAGATCCCCCAATATCTGATCCAGATCTTAGATAGCTATCTTACAAACGGACTGCTAATCTACAAAGCTGGACCACGAGAAAAACACATGAAGATCACGTCAGGAGCAGCTCAAGGATTTATCCTCGGCCTAGAGCTTTGGAACATAATCTACGACGAAATACTGCACTTGGAAATGCCGGATGACACTTTTCTAGTTGGATACGCAGACGACATAGCCGCAGTCATCACAGCAAGAAACACCGAACATGCACAACGAAAGGTCACACAGGTAATGATACGAGTCAAGGACTGGCTAGATGACCACGGACTTCAGCTGGCAACGAAAAAAACAGAGCTACTCCTAATCACTGGCAGACAAATACCAACGGAAGTGGACATGTTAGTAAATGGGAACACGATAAGAACCCAAAAGCAAATACGGTATCTCAGAGTCCAATTGGATACCAAACTAACATTCGGCGCGCAGCTACAGTATGCTCAAACCAAAGCAGTGGGGACGACTAAATGCCTCAGCAGGCTCATGGCAAATATTGGAGGACCCATACAATCGAAGAGAAAACTACAAATGGGAATAATAAACGCAATATTGCTGTACGGATGTGAGGTGTGGGCCAACACTTTACACACTCACTGCAGGCTGAAACCACTGCTTGCTGTACAAATAACGAGCGCTCTAAGGATCGCTAGTGCATATAGGACGGTATCTGGCGCCGCATCGCTAGTCATCGCTGGAGTGATCCCGATCGACTTGCTAGCCCAAGAACGTAAGAAAATTTACGAGACCCGGCAATCAGCAGATACGGCAGGCCTAACAACAGCCACATACAGAGAGGAAACCATCGATCGGTAGCAAGAAAGATGGTCAAACGAAAGCACAGGAAGATGGACACACAGACTATTGCCAAACCTTAAAGAATGGTTACAAAGAGAACCAGGCGAAGTTGATTACTACATCACACAGATGATGACGGGGCACGGCTACTTCAGCTCTTTCCTACACTCAATAGGGAAAAGCACACGCCCCAGTTGTATATATCAAGACGCAACAAAAGATAACGCCGAACACACCGTGTTTCACTGCAAACGTTTCACGGAACAAAGGCGACGATTGGAGGACACTGTTGGCCAAATAACGCCAGAAAACCTCATCGAAAAGATGATCGCACGAGAAGATAACTGGAAAGAAGTAGCGGTCTTCATCGGCAACATCCTGAAACTAAAAAGAAAGGATCTGGATGAATACGAAGGGTAGTCTGGACGCAGACTTTTAGGTAGTTCTTCGGGTCGCCTCTCATCTAACTCTAATTGGGCCGGAACGCACAATTATAGTTTGGATGGTTCGTGTCAGAAATCGGCTTTCTCGTAGCCTCGCGGAGCTGCGGGGCGGAGGGGTTGCAGGGCTGTCATGGAGCACAGTGCGAGCATGGCTCGGCGGGATAGTACTCACAGTTCCCCCGGAGATGTCACAGTCAGGATCGTGCTTGGAACGCGATGGCCCGGACTGCGCCAAAGCTCGACCAAGCTATCCCTTCCCGAAATAACCACCCACCCGGTTTGATTCGCGGATGTCCCCTGTCGTTTGGTTTTCGAGTTAATGAACAAACAAACGGCAGGAGACGAGCGCGGATCAAATAGGCGTGGGTTGCGTGGTCGGGAGGACGAATGAGCCCGGGAGGACGGCTAAACCGAGCACTCTGTGAGGACGGTACGTGCTTTTCTTGTCCTAGACGTGTTCCGCCGCTTCCAATGCAACCTCTCAGAACTACTGGAGCGCGACTGAGATAGAGCCCCGTCGATGTTATGTTCGGCGCGGCTCACGCAGTCCCTCCGCCCCCCAGCTTCGTGGTGCGCGAGGCCGCTTTTAGATACTGGCCTCCCGCAGAACTGGCTAAGCAAAAGAGCGCGCCGAATGCGCAAGAGGCCCCACTTTGAAGTAATGCGGAAGCTTTTCCGAAGTGGAGATAGGCCTGACAAGAGGAGGGGTTTTTAGTGGGTGCGAGCCCCACATACCACATTTTGCGACGGCAGTGTGATGATGCGTCCATAAACGTCTGTGAAGTGTCTGTGTGAATTAATATTGTTGATTTAATTATTTTTAACAATTTTAATTGCAAGTGATTTGTTTGTTTGTGTTTTGGTTTTGTTTTGCATTTTCGCGCAAAACTGAAGCACATATACACATACACATACATATGTACATTCATTGCAAACGGTGTTTGTGTTTGTTGTTGTTATTATTGTTCGGCACTTTGCCTTGCGTTAGTTTCGTCAAGTGTGCGCGCTTTTGTGCTGTATACTAGCTGTAGTTATTATTTTTTTCTTGCTCTGTGTTCCGTTATTAAATTTTGTGCCCTACCTTTACACGTTGAGCATATTAGTTGTGCAAAATGGTTAATTGTGGCTTTAAACATTGCATTGTAAATATCCGTCCGATTCCAGTGCGGAATTTGTTGGGTGCTGGATTTGTGAGAATATGGCACACATAAAATGTGCCGGGCTCACAGTGAAAATAAGGGACTATATTGCCAATAAAACTGGACTTAAGTGGAGTTGCATCACCTGTCGAGAGATGCAGCTTGATTTTCGTGCTTTTATGAGGCAGACCAGGGGGGGGGGGGGATTTTTTGAGTTGCATAATGCATTCAAAAAGTTACAATCTGAGTTTTGTGTTTAAAAAACGTAAAGTTATTAGACGATCCTCCACGAGTGAATCAGCCTGTGGAATTAAATAACACACTTTGTATAGTTTACTTCAATATCTTATTTAATTCAACTTTCTTATGTGTTATCGATATGTGCTATCGTGACCGCCACATCTACTCCCCCTCTGATGCTTCTGCTAGGTAGTGAAATTTGTGTATTTGTTCGGCGGGTAAATTTGTCGCCTGCAGCGTGTTGTGTTTGCCGTCAATGAGCCTTGTTTGGTCGGCGGCACGTAGCTAGCAGAAAGGTCTGGAATTTCTATGAAAGCAGCTTTCAGGCGATCGATAGTGACGGTCGAACGTTTACCAGCTACTTCGATGGTGAAGGTCTTTTCATTTCGATCAAGGACAAGGAAGGATCCGTCATATGGTGTTTTGAACGGGGCCTTGACTGTGTCATCTCGAAGGAACACGTGGGAACAAGTATTTAGGTCCTTTTGGATGAATACCTTTCCAATTGAGTGATGAGCGGTATTCACAGGTTTTAACTCTGCCATGGTCGAGCGTAGCTTACAAATGAATTCGCTTTCGGTATAGTTGTCGGAGGGCTTATCAAAAAATTCGCCAGGCAGCCTTAGGGTAGTTCCATAGACCATCTCGGCTGGAGAGGTATTGAGATCTTCCTTGACTGTTGTTCGGAGGCCAAGTAGCACCACTGGGAGGCTATCTGTCCAGTTGGAGTCGGTGTGACATTTGATTGCGCTCTTGAGTGTTCTATGCATCCTCTCTACTAATCCGTTGGCTTGTGGATGGTAGGCTGTTTTATTTTCTTGCGCAGGGCGTTGATTTCTGCCTCCACCACGCTGCCGTCCGTCTGCGCCGCTGATATTGTGGGTCTGTTTTGCGCCTCCATCACTTTGTCTGCATGTAGGGCCAGCTTGGTTAATTCACCCTCGACGATGGCTACGATTGCGCGAACGTTGTCTGGCAGTCTTTCCATCCAGAGTGATTTGATGATCTGGTCAGCAATGGCATTGCCAGCCAGCGCTTTCATCCGCTTGAGCAGCTGCGATGGCTTGAGGTCACCTAGCTGGATTTCGTGTACCAGCTTGTATAGTTTGCGCTCGTCGGAATCCGTGTATTCCTTTATCAGGGATGCTTTTATTGCCTCATATTTGTTGACCGCGGGAGGGTCACGCATGATGTCGGCGATATGGACAAGGTACTGTGGTTTGAGCGAGACGATAACGTGATGATATTTCGTAGCATCAGTTGTTATGACTGCTATGGCGAACTGAGACTCCACTTGTATGAAGTACAAATCCGGTTGTTCCTTGCAAAATGCTGGTGGTTTCACGCCTACGCGGAATACTTCCTGGCCCTGCACAGGAATTGTTGGATTTGGCTGTTGCGTAGTGCTGGCGCCACTAGCACTGGCGCCTTCATCTGTAGGCGTGGACATTGTTGTGCAATTCGGTATTTCACAATTGTTAGGCTGAGTGCGCGTGATTGCGTCAGCCACTTTTAGCAATTGCTTTTTGTGAGAATTGTGTGTTCAAATCAAACGTTGGGGTCACCAGTGTGGAATTAAATAACACACTTTGTATAGTTTACTTTAATATCTTATTTAATTCAACTTTCTTAAATCTATTGCGTATAAATTGTGTGCGTCTGTGCGCGTCGGTTGCTAGCGTTGAAGTGTGTACACATATATGTTGTAGTTCGTGAACTATGGTTCGGTTCCGATTCATTAATCGGGATCACGATGTGCGTTATCGATATGTGCTATCGTGACCGCCACAAGCCCAATGTCTTGGGTGCCTCTCGAGATCGGGTTGAGCTGTCTGTCCCATGTAAGGACCATTTAGCTCCTCCATTTACGCCCGTTATGGTAAATAGTCGACAGTTGATGTCATTTAATTCGCCGGCTCCTGCTGCGATATCTGGGAATGATATATTAACTGTGTCTCCAGTTAATAAAATCACCCCAGATCCACCGATATTAACTGTGGTTGCATCAACCAGTAATCCCAATAAACCGAAGCCTCTCATAGTGGTTCATCCGAAGAAACATGTCTTTGTGTCACGTCTTTCACCTGATACAACTTCCGATGACATCAAGGCTTTTATAAGAAGTAAAATCGATGTTACAAACATAGTGGTAGATAAATTTAATTTTAAATATGCTCGTGAGGTGTCTTCCTTTAAAATAGGGATCCCGGCTGAAGTGTTCAACACTATTTGTTGTGATACCTTTTGGCCGTTGGATCTGGTTATAAAGGAGTTCACGCCAAAGCAAAATCGGCCTCCGATTACACTGCCCAATCTCCCTTCTGCATCTTCCTCTTCTTCTAATATGTCAAAAAACTAATTTCTTCAATTTCCGTAGCGTATCAAAATGTTCGTGGCCTTAATTCTAAACTTTCCATGATGTATGTCAATAGTTTATCTTTTGATTTCAATGTTATAGTATTTACCGAAACTTGGTTAAAGCCCGAAGTTGCTGATCTTTCTATTTTCCAAGTAGTTATACCATCTATAGATGCGATAGATTATGTAGAGTAGGTGGCGTGGTTCTTATTGCCGTGGACTCTGACCTGTCCTCGGAACTAATTGCTTTGTCTAGTGATCTACACATTGAATTTGTAGGGGTCAAGATTTCGCTTGCTAACTTTTCTGTCTTTATTACCACTTCCTATGTACCTCCTCACACTGACATTTCTATGCATCTTAGTCATCTTTCTGCTATTCAATACATTTGCTCTCTTACTTCCGATAACGATCACTTTATCGTTATGGGCGATTTTAACTTTCCGGGGCTTGACTGGACTTATGAGCTCGGAGTGTTATCCCCTTCACGCTCTCATGAGTTTATTGAAGGAATTTTAGAAATTTTCCTTATACAAGTAAATCCTATTAGAAACTGTAATGAACGTATTCTAGATCTAGTTTTTTCATCCTATCCATCCCATAGTCGTATTGATCCTATTGTTTCTCCTGAAGATAATTTTCATCCTACTTTGGAGTTAGTTTTAGAATTGCCTGGTCCTATTACAGTAACTGGTAAATCATGCACAATGCGTTGCTTCCGTAAAACCGATTTTCCGATGCTTAGTACACTCATACTTGAAACAGATTGGTCGCCATTATATTCATGTACTGATATAAATATTGCAGTTGCTTTTTTTATAATGTCTTGAATTTTCTTTTTGATTCCTGCGTTCCAGTAGTATCTAAAGTCAGGTCTAAGCGACCTCTTTGGTTTACAAAGGAATTAGCGGGATTAAAGAATTCCAAGTCACGGTTTTATAAAAGATATAAGCAGTCAGGCAAACCATCTGATTTTTCTCGATATGCAGTGGCCAGGTCTAATTTTCTGATAGTCAACTCGCAATGCTACAATGAATATCTGAGTCGCTGTAAGTTACAATTTGCCCAGGATCCCAGGCAGTTCTATAACTTTGTCAACTCTAAGCGAAAGTCGTCTTCATTGCCTCCATCAGTTTGCTATTGAAAATACGAAGCAGCCAATGATCAAGCCTCTGCTGATCTGTTTGCTCAATTTTTTCAAACCACTTACTCGTCCACTAACGATCTTAATATTCCTTTCCCATACTATCAACAACGGTCTAATTGCATCTTTGGGCCAATCATCACGAAAAGTTCGGTACTTAGCAGTCCTAATCAAATTAAACCGGTCTTCTCCCCAGGGCCTTAAATTCGATAAACACATCGTGCTCACCATCAGTAAGGCTCTTCGGGTTCTTGAATTCACCAAACGATGGTCCAAAGAATTTAATGACCCCTATACCACTAAACTTCTTTATACGTCTCTTGTGCGTCCTATTTTGGATTATGGATCTTGTGTTTGGTCGCCACAGTATTCGATACATCAGTATAGGATTGAATCTCTTGAATCTCTTAATTAACCTCCCCTCATTAGCTAACCGACGTACTATGTTGGGCGTAGTATTTATAGTAAGGTTGCTGCGTGGAGAAATTGACTCCCCTACATTGCACACTGGTCCCAAAAGGCAAAATTTTTGCAGAAACCCATTTTTTGTTTTTAAGAGTTGCGGAAAAACAATATTTTATTGCGATAGAGTAATGTATAGAGCAATTGAAAATCATAGAGTTTCATTTGAAATTGCATCCCTGCGAAGGTTGGCAACCCTGAAAGTCAGCTAATCGTTTACCGCAAACTTTGACATTGCTCGCTTGCCAAATTAACGCAAAGTTTAAAATTCAATTGCGTTAGATCTACTTACTGCATTTTAATAAATTAAAATGGATAATATTTGTGAAGGTATGTAAAATAAAATGTCATACTGCAGTATTTGTTTTATGTAATTCATGTTTGTTTGTATGTGTGTTTATATTGTCGTCTTTTTTTAGCAATTCTAACCTAACTTTTTTTGTGTTTCGTGGAATAAAAGTATATGGGATTTAACCGTATTTACGTATGTAACTATTAACACAGTTCTAATCTTTAACATATATATATTGCGATGATTATAAAAACTTTTGCGCGTTTTCTTGCGGTTTGAAGAAATATCGTTTTTTTGCAAACAACCTACAGCCGTTTTCATACAAAAAACACAAAAATTGTATTTTTCATTTTTTTATCGTAATTTGCTTTTATACATGCAATTTCAATAATTTTAGTCTTAAATGATTAAAATAATATCCCACATCAAATTCAAACCTTATTTTTACCGTTATCTTTTTTCGATTTTGATTTATACTTAATTAAGTAAGTTTTGCGTGGTCACACAAATGCCATATTTTGTTATTAAGCGGGCAAATTTAAATTTTTGCGACATTTTCACTTAAATATTACTTATATTTATTAAGTATTCCACAAAATTGATTAACAAATGCCATAATCAGTTATGGGCGGCATTGCTTAAAGGAGAAAATGTATCTTTTGTATAACATAAGCAAATTCGTGAAACAACTTCCTAAAATTGCTGTTTTAACAAAATTTTTCTAGAAACTTAGTATCGAACTAGTAATATTATTTAACTGTAATTAGGCTAAGAAACTAAAATATTAGGCAAAAAAAAAACACAGACCTCAATATCAATAGGCCAGCCGTGCGTATGAGCAATGATGAAGTTTATATGGGGCGTTAAAGAAGGCGTGGTCCGATCGTGCAAAATTTTTGGTCATGTTTTGCATATGCAATAAACATTTAGTGCACCAAGTTTCATGTCTGTATTTTCATTTTTGTAGTTTCTGCAAAAAACTTCGACATTGGGACCAGTGTGCATCTATTAAATTTGCTTTATTGAATTATTTAACTCTGCATAACATTTTTTTTTTTTCGATGTTTAGGTCTATTTGTACACTTCGACCAGAATTTTGATCTTTTGTGTAGACCTTTCTCGTGGTTATGGAGATCTCTGTGTATTTATTTTGAGACTTTTTATATAGTTTAGCACTTTGGTTGGCTTTATACTCCATATTTTGTGGGGAGGAACTATGTGTTCCTCAAGATGTTGATGTCGTTGTCTGCAGAGAGCTGGGCAATCGCACAGGATGTGTACCGCTGTTTCTTGATCCCCATAACAGAATCTGCAGGTGTCCGTCTCAGAAAGGTGCAACTTCTTCAGGTGGTACCTCAGACCGCAGTGACCGGTGAGGTAGCCTGTCAAGGTGCGTAAGTCGTTCTTACTCAGCTGAAGTAGCCTTTGGGATTTTTGTTTTGAGGGAGAGAGGAATTGTTTGGCTTGCCTTTGGCCGTCACTGTGTGCCCAGTGCCTTTTTAGTTCCTCCGCTTCCCAGGTTCTGAGCCTCTCTACCCTGTGTCCTTTTGAGAGTCCACAGAAGGGTTCGGGTCCGATGAAATGACAGTTTGCTGCCCGTTTTGCTAGTTTGTCTGCCATTTCGTTGCCTGCATGACCCTCATGTCCCGGCACCCACCCTAGCTGGAGGGAGTTAGAGGTGCCTAGAGCATTTAAGAGTTTAATGCATTCGGATACTAGCTTTGATGTCACACAGAATGACTTCAGTGCCAATAGGGCTGCTTGGCTATCCGACATTATAAAGATCTGTTTGCCTTTTGTTTTTCGTCTAAGACATTCTCTTGCACAGATCTCTATTGCATGCACTTCTGCTTGAAAGATGGTAGGTGATTTTCCCATGGGGACGACTTTCTTCAGATTGGGTCCGAAGATTCCTGCCCCTGTATCACCATTTTCCAGTTTGGATCCATCTGTGTACCAAGTTTCCGTTTGGTTTGTGTTGCAGAGGTTTGCGGGTTTCCAGTCCTTTCTTTCGTTGATAGTTACATCATAGGATCTGTTGAAAATAATGGTTTTTACCTCCTCATCTGAGATGCGGAGAATCGGGTCATTTTGAAGGAATGTCAGAATTCCTAAGTGACCCGTCAAGTCTCCACTCTTCAGATTGGCGATATTTTCCAAGCGTAGTGCGCTTAGGCAAGCTTCCCTTTGAATGGATATAGGAAGTGGTGCTATGCCAGTTATAACTCCTAGTGCATCTGTGGGGCTTGTGCGCATTGCTCCGGTGATTCCGATGCATACTAGTCGTTGCAGCTTAGCTAGATCAGCTGCTGCTTTTCTTTGAGTGGATTTTTTCCACCAGGCAAGAGATCCATAAGTTATTATTGGTCTTATTACAGTTGTATAAGACCAGTAGATCATCTTAGGGTTTATGCCCCATGTTCGTCCGAATAGTCTGTTACAGGAGAAAAAGGCCCTTGTAGCCTTATTTATTGTGTTGTTTAAGTGTGAGTTCCAGGTCAGCTTGGAATCAAGTGTGACTCCTAGGTATTTTGCTTCTTTTGAGAACTCAATTGTTGTACCATTCAGCGTAGGTTTCTTTAGAGAGAGAATCCTTTTCCTTGTGAATGGTACAATAGTGGTTTTCGATGGATTTACATTTAATCCATTTTCCTTACACCACTTTTGTGTTACGTTGAGGGCCATTTGCAGTCTGTCTGATATGGTATCTTCATGCCAGCCCATGCAACATATCACTATGTCATCTGCATATCCTTGCGTTGTAAATCCAGTGGCGTTTAGCTTATGGAGAAGCTCGTCAACCACTATGGTCCACAACAGCGGTGAGAGAACTCCTCCTTGAGGACAGCCTCTTGTGGCCATTATGGATTCATTTGTTCCGCCCAGGTTTAGAGAGATGACTCTGGATCGCAGCATTTCGATGATCCAGTTGGTAATTTGCGTCGCTACACCTTTTTTGATTAAGGCGTTTTCAATCGCTTTATGTGACGTATTGTCAAATGCACCGGAGATATCGATGAAGGCTCCAAGTGCAATTTGTTGAGAGGCAAGTGCCTTCTCTATCCATGTTGTGAGACAGTGTATGGCCGTCTCTGTAGATTTACCAGCTTGGTATGCATATTGCGATTTATGCAGAGGGAAAAGCTTGAGATTTAGTTCCCTTATGTGCTGATCAATTATTTTCTCCATGGTTTTTAGAAGAAAGGAGCTGAGGCTAATCGGTCTGTATGATTTAGGCGATTGAGCATCAGCCTTTCCTGCTTTAGGTATAAATACAACCCGAACCTCTCTCCATTTTTTTGGTATTGTACCAAACAGGAGGCTGGCCTTGAAGATGCGGATTAGCGTTGGCACTATTTGCCGCACTCCCTCCTGAATTAGGCATGGTTGAATGCCGTCTGGACCAGCTGATTTATAAGGACTGAACGAATTTAGTGCCCATTTTACGCTATTCTCATGGAATATTGCTAAAGGCTTTGAGAGTCTAGCAGTCGAGTGGCGTGGTGTCCGTTCGACCGTAGGCTCATGTGTAACCTTTACACATCCTGGGAAATGTGTCGCTAGGAGCAATTCACTAGTTTCCCAGGGTGTGTTCGTATAGCTTCCGTCTGATTTTTTGAGCGTACAGATGCCGTTTGAATGGTCTTTTTCAAGAGCTTTTTGGAGTCTGACTGCATCAGGTAGGGTCTCTATCTTACTGCAGTTGGATCTCCAAGTAGCTCTTTTAGATCTTCTCAGCTCTTTGTTATATGTTGTTAAGGCATTTTTGTATATTGTCCACTCAATCTTTCCATTTTTTGCCTTATTGAACAGGTTTCTTGCAGATCTTTTTAGAGCCTCTAGGGATTTATTCCACCATGGAACGTTTCTCTTGTTTTTGCAGATCTGTTCTTTACAGGTGGATTCAAACGCTGTTACAATTGCTTCGTGAAGGTTATTGACCTCAATTTCCATTTCTTCCGTGCTTTTTATTGGGAGATTTGATATGTTCACTTTCTGCTCAAGCTCAGAGCGAAATTGATTCCAATTTGTTTTACGCGGATTTCTTTTTATTAACACATCGCGTTCCGTTTCTCCAATGTCAAATCTAATGTGCTGATGATCTGACATGGATACTTCGTTCGATACGTGCCATTTCGAGACGTAGGCCGACATGTTATTGCTGCATAAGGTGAGATCCAAGACCTCTTGCCTAATTGCATTCATAAATGTTGGTTCATTACCCTTGTTTAGTAAAACTATGTGTTCTTTACTAATGTATTCTAAGAGGTACTCACCTCTTTTGTTGATATCTGTGCTTCCCCATGTTGTGTGGTGAGCGTTAGCGTCGCACGATATCATCCATCTCATCCGTTTGCTGGTGCAGTAGTCCACCAGGTCTTTGATGGTTGAGGTGGGGTTTTCTTCCTCTCCAGGCAGGTACGCTGAGGCCAGCACCACCTCTTTTACTCCGTGGACCGAGGGCATCTTTACCCATATTGCCACGAGGTCTTCATTGATAAACTGCGAGAGAGGAATAAAAGAAAGTTTTGTGTTAATAAGAATGGCCGTTCTCGGACGAGATCTGGCGCTTTTATATATTAACTTGCCATGGGTTGTGGTTAGCCCTTTGATCAAATTTCCTCCGGTCCAAGGTTCCTGTATAAACGCTATGTCCAGAGCTTCTGTGTTAAACCTCCAACTCAGTACGTCGGACGCCGCCTTCGCACGGTGGAGGTTTATCTGGAGACATTTCAGCTGTCTCCTGTGGGTTGTTGATGGGGTTAAGGGAGGAAGGGGAGACATTAATTAGGGATTAATGGTCTCGTTTGCGGCTTTTGGCCGCTATTTTTCTTCCCCTGTTGCTGCCCATCAGCGCTGCCTCTTCAGCGGTTCTCCTCGCCCCTTTGCTGGTTCTGCCCGTTTTGTGGGGCAGTCGGCCATAAAGTGGAGGACGAAGTGGCGTGGCAGCTTTTTGCGCCGCAAGGATTCTGGCAGCCTCCTTGCTTGTGCTTGGCCCGTCTAGCAGACTGACAGTTGCAGCGGCAGTCGTTGTAACCCCGGAGTTGACCGTCGAGGCTGACTGTACCATGGGGGTAGCAGATTCAGTCTCGGCAGCTGGCTCCGGTGCTGTGTCGGCTGCTTCGCTATGCATTACTGTATTAGCCACAGGGCGAGATCTCGGCTTCAGCACTACAGTGTGGAATCCGTAGTTGACCTCGTACCCATTTTGTTGCAACCTTTTGGCTGATACGGGATCCATTGCAATAGTGAGGCCTGTTGTGGTGCCTCTGTTATCTGTGTGGAGTACCCGCCAACCATCCACACAGAGGCCATGATTTTGACACTGGATGAGATCCAGTATCTTTTGGCCTTTTTCACCCTCGGGTGCTGGGAAGTACCCGATAAACAATTGAGGCTTTGGCATGTTAGCCTCTTCAATTATTTTGAGCGTAGTATCGCCAAACAGCTGTAGCTTAGGCATTGTTGCCTTTAGCCATTCAACTGTCGACACATCCTTGCAGGCTACAGAGAGCCATCCCGGCCGGAAGGTGCAACCCGAGAAGCAAGGCTTGATAGCCTCATACTTTTGGTTATACACCTCCTTGAGGATGGCTGTCTGTAGCTCCGCCAATTGGCTTGTCGACAGCAGCTGCTCAGGATGTTTTTCTAGGAAGATAGCCATCCTTTGAGTGCTTATAACTTTAGCATACGACCCTTGTACGCCAGACACCGTTGTAGCCCTTAAAAGGGGCTTTGTGGGCATCCGAGATGCAGCCACTGGTGGTTGTCTGGCGGCAGTTTTTGCAACTGCTGGAGTCATAGCCCTTTTTGGAGCGCTGCTCTCTGGGGTCGTGTTCTGCGACCTTGCTCTTTTTTCCGCCACTTGTCTATTCCGTTCGGGCATCTTCTGTAGAGCAAGGGTTTTGGCCTTATCGAAGGCGATGCCCTTTTTCAGATGAAAGCGTAGGCGTTTACGCGCGGCTCCGCCGAGCCGTGTTTTGCGTTGTTCGCCTTTCGCTGGTGGAGGAGATTTTAGGAGTTCCCTCTCCTGTTCCTCTGTTATATTTACAGATGCAGGACTGATAGGATCGATATCCATGTCCTGTTCATCTGTAATGGGTTCCACTCGTGGCGGAGGGTTGGGTTCCCGGAGGTCCCCTGGTTGTGAGTTTAGAGGCGTCACAGCCTTTGTATTTTCGTTTATTATTTTATCCATGCGATAGATATTTTATGTGGGGGGCATGTACCACCGAGACAGTGCCCCCTTGTCTCGGTGGGGCTAGGATTCCACCGGAGGTCGCCAGGTATCCGGAGGCCACCGTTATAAGACACACTTACGTAGTGCCATTCATCCCATAGGCACGGTTCGGATGACACCAGGAATTACGGGTTTTATCGAGTTTTCCTCTCTAGATCCGCTATATTTGGTTAGAGCAGGGGCACCTCGTGCAGGATGTGGCTCTTCACCACGTATAGTCGGTCTTCAACTTTCGTCGCTAGCATCATCGCTAGAGCGATGCACAATGCTTTAGCCCCCTGCATAACATTGGATAGTAGAATAGTAATATTGTTTAACCTAACTAACCAATAACTTAGGTCTGATTGGGGTTTTCTGGGTTTTCCCATATCCTCGCAGCAAATGCTGGACCTTCTTTATTCTTTATTTTTTCTTTTTTAATTGCATTAAATTTTTAATTTTATTTCATCCCCAGATTATTATCATTATCATTTACTTTTAATTTAATTTCTTAATTTAATTTCAATATTAATTAGACCCTGTACTTTAAAAAAGTAAAAGGGTCTATTAATTTAGTGCAAATGACAGATGAATGTAACAGGCAAAAGGAAGCGTGGTAGACCCCACAAAGTATATATATTCTGACTCAGGACGACGAGCTGAGTTGATATAGCCATGTCCGTCTGTCCGTCCGTCCGTCTGTCCGTCTGTGTGTCTGTCCGTCTGTCCGTATGAACATCTAGATCTTAGCAACTATAAGAGATAAAGACACAACCTTTCCGGATTTAGGTAGTCAGCTAATGCAAGCAGATCAAGTTTATTTCAAACTTTGGATATCTCGCCTCCTTCATCCGCGAATAATCAAAAATCTACACCTACCTCAAAAATCTCGAAAACTATACACGCTACAGCAGCCACAATATCAATTTATTTATGATTTGAATTGGAAATAGCGAAGATATGCAATAGACAATGTTTTTCAAAAAGCATGTATGTGCCACTGCAGCCACAATAATAAAGCTACAGACTTGTAATTTGAAATGTACGTAGCCTATTAAATTATCCATCGATGCTGTGAATTACATTACAAACGGACAAGAAACAGCGAAGTTATGTAACAGACAATTTTCTTATAAATGTTTGTTAGTGCCACTACAGCCACAGTTTATAAGCTATAGACTTGGGATTTGACATGTACCCAGCCTATAGCATTATCCATCAATGCCGTGAATTATTTTACCAACGGAAAAGAAAAAGCGAAGATAGCGCAGACAGAGCAGCCACCTAGATCTTGCAAACTATAAGAGCTAGAAATACCATTTTTTGGTATTTATGTTCTCCTATGCAGCCATCAGATCAAGTTAGTTTGGATTTTTTGATAACTCCTCTCATTCCTCCGCTAACCGAAAAACAAATTTAGAAACAGTTTGCAGTTTAAAACTTTCAGTTTTGAAGCTAAAGATTTGGGATGTGGCATGTACGTAGTCTATGACAATTCCCATCGATGCTGCGAATCACATTACGATCGAACAAGAAACACCGAAGAAAACACAAAGTACAGGGTCTCCTACCTCAAAAATCTCTAAAACTATAATCGCCCACAGCAGCCACAATAAAAAAGCTACAGACTTGCAATTTGGCATGTACGTAGTCTATGGCATTCTCCACCGATGCTTTAAATCAAATTCTGATTTAAAATAGAAATAGCGAAGATATGCAATAGACAATGTTTTTGGAATTGTATTTATGTGCAACTGCAGCCATAATATTATAGCTACAGATTTGTAATTTGGCATGTAAGTCGCCTATTGAATTATCTATCGATGCTATGAACTACATTACAAACGGAGAAGAAACAGCGAAGTTATGCAGCAGTAAATTGTTTTATAAATGTAGGTAAGTGCCACTACAGCCACAGTTTAAAAGCTATAGACTTGAGATTTGGCATGTTGCGAAGCCTATGGCATTGTCCATCAATGCTGAGAAATACATTACGAACGAAGAAGAAACAGCGAAGATAGATCAGACAAAGAATCCACCTAGATCTTGCAGACTATAAGAGCCAGAAATACCATTTTTGGGCATTTAGGTTCTCCTATGCAGCAATCATATCAAGTTTGCTTGGGTTTTTTGATAACTCCTCTCATTCCTCCGCTAACCGAAAAACCAATTTAGCTACAGTTTACAGTTTTAAAGCTTCAGTTTTGAAGCTAAGGATTTGGGATGTGGCATGTACGTAGTCTATGACAATCCCCATCGATGCTGTGAATTACATTACGATCGGATAAGAAACCGCGAAAAAAACACATAGTACAGGGTCTCCTACAGTCGGTTGCGTCCGACTGTAGCTCCGTCCTTACTGGTTTTATTTGAAAACAGTAGAAGGAGCGCTTTTAACGGCGGCGACGCGTACAAAGTTGTGGTGTTGATGTTTTATTATCTAGTTAAATATAACAATACAATACAATACAATACAATACAAATTATTATTCATTTTTAGTTTTATTGCCAATCGTTTTCTCTCGACCGCTTACTCTTTTCTGTGTTCGAATGAATGTAATAGTATTGGTAGCGTCGGTTGTTACGAACCAGTTTGTCTCCTGTGGGCAGCGCCGGCTAGTTTTCGGACCGGGATCCCAGAATTTGGACATGGACCCGTAGTGGCGGTCCTCTTGTTTGTGTTGTTGTTGGCCGTTCAATTTTTTTGTTGTTGTATAGCTGATGTTGTAGTATTGTTTTGATGTCAGTTTTTTTTTGTTGTTGATTCTTGTAGTTATGTGTGTCCTAGTGTTTGTTGTAGTAGTTGTACGAACCAGTGGGCAGGGTCGGACTCACACCCGAACGAGAGTCCGAGAGCTAGCCGGCGCTGCCCACAGGAGACAAACTGGTTCGTAACACGGTATATCCAAATCGAGGATTTACCATAACTTCGAAATACTCATTTGGCAATTTTAACTTAACATCGAAATACTCAAATGGTAACCTTAACATAACAGCGCATTTTGATAGTTTATAACATAGAGTCATAGAGTAACCA
>JAWNNJ010000307.1:0-15431 GCA_035045125.1 Hypselothyrea guttata
GCTTAAGAAATTATTTTGTGTTTGTTTTTGGACATATTTCTCAACTTTTTTCGTATTCTCCTTATTAAAAGGTGTATACCATACGCAGATCCAGTTTATTTCAAATCTTGGATGCCACGTCCCCTATGACCTTATCGATAAAAACTGAATAATAAGCGTAATATTAAACATAGAACGTTGTTATTCGAAATTTATACTTGTAGACCCCACAAAGTATATATATTCTTGATCAGGAAGACAAGACGAGTTGATTTAGCCTTGTCTGTCTGTCCGTCTGTCATTCTGTCCGTCTGTATGAACGCGTCGATCTCAACAACTATAAGAGCTAGAGCAGCCGTTTTGGTCATTTCTGAAAGGTGTATACCATACGCAGAACAAGTTTATTCCAAATTTTGGATACCACGCCCCTACCGCGAACAATAACCATAAATATAAAACATTGACAAATTTAAGACATATAAATCTATTTAAATAAATTCTTTCTTCTACGAACTGTGGAGATGATTAATATCTACCAATTTTGCAAATTTCAATTATATCGGTCGATTATTAAAAGAATTATGATTAATTAAAGATATTTGTTTTTTTTTTTTTAATTTAATTAATGTAAGTAGTAGTAGGCTATGCTACATAAATTAACATCCCGATATACCATTGCCCTCCTCGTGGTGTTCCCTGGGTATCGATTATATTTATTAATCGTTAGCGGATTCGAGTGGCGAAATAATATAAATAAAATATTTTTATTCAACATAGAAAGTTGGTATTCGGAATATAAATTGAATTAGATTCAAAATATATTTTAAATAGAATACTGTACTAGCAAGGCTGATCTTTGGTACAGGGTATAAGACAGTCGGGCTGGCCCGACTGTCATGTCTTGCGGGCGATAGCCCGCGAGATTTTTTAAAGTACAGGGTCTAAAAATATTGTTTTTTTGTCAACTTTGAACTCACATAAAAAATACCTGTTCAATCAAAATTTCAGCAGGACTATGCTCCATTTAATTACCAATAAAAATCAAAAAACAGATCTGAAAAATCTTTATTATTTACTAAAAACGGTAGAAGAAAAAGCATTGCTACTACGCTTCGTGTGACAGGTTTTTAAAAATATATATAACATATAGGGTACAGGGTATTATACAGTCGGGCCCGTCCGACTGAACTGCCCCGTCCAAATTTTATTAGATCTGTTTTTTGATTTTTTGATTTTGATTCATGCGTGAATAACACATAGTGATGTGATGTGAATAACACATAGTCCTGCTTAAACAAAATTTTGTAAAAGTTTTTTTTCTTGCAAAGGGCATTATAGTGTGCGCTTAACCACTCACAGCTTTTCAGAGCTTTTGGTTTATTGCATTATTGAAAAAGGCGAAAGCTTCTCCTTATAGCAACTCAACTTCATATAATTATAGGAACCAAATAAAGGTTTATTTTTCTTTTTAAGCTATAAATGATATTAATACCACCAAGCACTTAGTTTTAATGCCTGCCTTTTTATACCCAGAACTCAAAAAATGGGCTAATGCATGGCTATAGTCATGTACATACGTCAGTCTGTACGAACGCTAAGAACTGTGAACTAAGAACTGTAAGACTGTTACAACCCGTAAAAAACACATTGTCATCAGCTTGTGAACGCTGTTCCGTTGCCTCTGAACATATTAGAGAAAATCGTATCGATGAAGTAACAAATTAGTTCAAAAACTCATTATAGTACCGTAAATATGTCTAAGAAAAATAATACAATTCAACAACAGCCAATATATACACAGCAGACTTAATAATTTGTATACTGAAAAGTAAAATTAAGTAAAACTCATAAAAATTATTTACCATGTAACTTAATGATAAATTCACTTCGAAGTGGAGACAAATTAATACTGTTTTGTATATAGGTAAGTATGTAGGGTTTGCAGCTGTTAGAGCTGATAATTACGTGTACACCGAAACCGCGATGTACACGATGAGTTTTTGTATTGAATATCTCGAAAATTTATCGTTTCACTTAAAATTAAACGAGCAAAGCAGAAAAGGATCGCATCATATAAAACCAGAATAGGCGGAGCACATCAGTCGGACGGGCCCGACTGTCTTATACCCTGTGCCACAGCTCGGGCTGCGCGCTCTCAAATACAGTATATAATTTAAATATTTTAATTATAATATAATTTATTTATATTTTGTGTTTATTAACCGATTTCAATGCGCTTTTCAAGATAGTTATATATGTATAATAGATGTTCAAAATTACGCTTGCTATTGAACTTTATATGTTAAAATGTTCTCACAATCGCACAATCGCCTAGCAACGGCATAGGTATTGCCATCCATCTCGCACGCTATTACCAAGCGTAAGGCGGCTGAGCTGCAAAGGCGTGCGTGACGCAACGCATGCAATATTAGGAAGCTTAAGATATAATTATATCTCCATTGTTTATAAACCGATTTCAACGCTTTTCAGGAATGCATTCTTCCTTATGAAGAATACATATAGTTTATGGGGTCTGCCACGCCTCATTCTGCCTGCTACATACATTCCCAAAAAGTTATTTACCCTGTTTTTCCCATTTTTCAAATGGGCACAGGGTATACAAATTGGATACATCCTAAGAACTAAATAAGAAAACTAAATAAATGAATTACGATGAAAACATGTTATATTATAAACAGACCCTGTGCCTTAAAAAGTACAAAAGGGTCCATAAAGGTCCAAACGGTTTGTTTCATATCTTCGCTTCGATTTTTATCGTATTGCAGTTTACAGCATTGATGGACTATGCCATAGGCTACAAACGTGCTAAATTACAAGTTTGTAGCTTAAAAATTGTAGCTTCAGTGTTTTTTTTCGGTTGACGGGAATTGAAGGGGATATATCGAAATTTTAAAATAAATTTTATCATCGCACAGCATAGGAGAGTCTAAATACCAAAAATAGCGCCTCTTGCTCCTATGGTTTGCGAAATCTAGGTGGGTGCTTTGGGTTTTTAGTGGTTAGCGGTAAAATATGGAGATATATATATATTAAAATCTAAAATAAACTGGATCAGCTTACAGTATAGGATAACCTAGTTACATATAAATGGTGTCTTAATCGTCTTTAATCGTATATACTTGTTGATCACGATGAACTGAGTCCATATAGCTAAATCGAAATGCCAG
The DNA here is from genome assembly GCA_035045125.1 of Hypselothyrea guttata. Taxonomy (NCBI): domain Eukaryota; kingdom Metazoa; phylum Arthropoda; class Insecta; order Diptera; family Drosophilidae; genus Hypselothyrea; species Hypselothyrea guttata. Next base: position 3,168 of record JAWNNJ010000307.1, read on the forward strand.
ATAGAGCCAAACCTGTCCCTTTACAACAAACTTAAATGAACTATAGTATGTTACAAAATCAGGAAATTGTCTAATATGATACTGATATGATGATATGAACACTGCACATTAATACTGAGTCAGCAAGAGATGCGATGCAATATCCTCTATTCCATTTAAAGAAACCCTTGGAGCTTTAGAATCTACCAAATCCCGGGGCTGTGTCATTACAAAGGAAATCACGCAATAAACTAGAGGCGAAAACAAAACTTTAACTACTTTTTCCGTTAGCCACAAAACTCGACTGGAAAAACTTTTTGAAACAATACAATTCATATTTATGCAACGACGACGATGACCCAGAAAGCCGAACGGCACGAAATATCGAAGAAAATGCTGTCCACTTTTGTTCGGTGGCATGACGAGAGGGAGAACCCTAGAGCTGCCTTTGTATTATAGGAGAGTCCATTTAAGTCCTGAAAACTACTTGACCCACTTTCATGTGCTGTTGATAACTATGGCGAAACTTGTATGTCTATTTCAAAGGCTTTTGGTGTGTTCCCACCAATATTACACTAAATTAATTGCATTTTAGCGCCTGTACTTACATAGTTTTAAAGAAGTGCGAAATCTACTTTCTGAAAAGTCGTTAACATTTGTGCACAATAACAGTTGCTTTTGATATTTTTAACTTAAATCGGTTAATAAACGCCATAGGTATAAGCTACGCAATATCCTGAAAAGTGAAATCGGTTAATAATCACAGGAGATATGAGCTACGCAATACTGCGTGCGTTGCACCGAACGCGCCTTGGAGAAGTACTGCTGCTACGCTTCGTGTGACAGCTTTATAAAATTATATTTAATTGGTTAAATATTTGGTGAAATATTAAATAATACATATGTATATATATAAATAAATATTATGTATTAATAAATTAAATTATATTTAAAATATTTTAAATTATATACTGTATATGCGAGCGCGCATCGCGAGCTGTGGCACAGGGTATAAGACAGTCGTACTTGCCCGGATGAGCTCGCCGATCTCGAAAACCTTAAAAGTTAAAACAGACGTTTTTCGTATGTAGGTAGGCTTATACTATACGCAATATATACTTTGATCTGATTTGCTCCGCCCACTCTTAGGTTGTTCAGAGTTGTTCAGGGTAGTTGTTTTCTATGCTTTATATCGAATTGCATAAGAATAAGAAGATGATTAAATACAGAGGCCATATAACCCAGGCAAGAGGGTCTGTCCAGATCAACACAGTCTAAAATTCGAAGAGTTAGCCGATTGCTTCGTAAACAAGTGATAGAGAGTTCTAACTGTAGGATAACAAAGATTATAATTAAAGAAATATTAAAAGATTTTAAAATTATATGTATACCCTTAAGTGTGTCTCCGAACTAATTCGGCGTAGATCGTTGAAATGTCTCCACAATTGTCCGGTATTATTGCAGGTGTTTACAGCTAGATGTACCATATTGAGGACCATTATTGAATTCCAAATAGTGCTCAGGACGAGTCCATTGCCAATTAAATAGCCAAGACCGTCAGATTTGAGGGAATGGTTGCCAAACTGCACTGCATGATACAGAATATTTATATTCACGGCGAATATATTTATGAATATACTGGCAATGACCACGTCATAGATCCTAAAGGAGCGCTGGGCCAGATGCAGCCACTTTGTATGAATGACAGTTATGAGCGACAGATCCTTCAGAGACGTTGAGTCCACTCGTCCTCGAAGCGCCAGTATTGCCAGCTGCACGGCTTCGAACTGATGCGTGAACAACAGCAACATGGTGCAGAAGCCAAATCGAATGGCTGAAACCATCAGATTCTGTAATGCTCTCACCGCCAACAGCCCCAAGTTCGCATCGGTCAACAGTTGGTATTGCATCGCCACCGAAAAGAAAAACATTAGTGAACTGACACTTAGCAGACGAATCATTCGATTTGCCAGTATCGATTGCATCTCTCCCAACCCCTCATGCCCAACAATGCGGCATAGTACTTTCGAATGCAACTTCCATTGCACCAAGAAGTCCACATAGAGCCGTATCAGGCGCCGACGTTTAAGCCATACGAGACCATAGCAACTGACTATGGAGAAAATACGTAGCACCACGTTTACCAACAGATTCCACTGTAGCACAATATTGCCCCGCATATAGCCGTCAATAACTGCACTTGGCAATATATGGGGTATCTGCATCAGGAATAAGACCATCGCACCCAAGCTATAGATCAGATATCCAGCGGACCCGTTCCTCTGAATATTCACCTGGCGGCTGTTCAGTTGCAGTAACGTCGGCATCAGGCCATGTATTACCATATTGTAGTAGCTTATATAAAGCAGGAAACGCAGCTTACGATGCAGCATGTTATAGTTCCTTTTACGCACGGACTCTGAATGGTTAAAAAAGTTAACAACTAGGACCTCAAAGCCTATCAGCTAATTATTCAAGTATAATTAGTTTAAGTGAATTGATAATCTTATCCGTATACACTGACACAATTGAATGGTTAACTTCCGTAGCAAAATGGCAATCGTACTTTGGCGGCACTTAAGTATTTATTAATAACAGATAAATATTTTTATAATTACTAAAATAATAAATGTCTATAACTACCAAAATACGTCAATCTCGATTTATTTGGATATGGTAGGTATGGTATGGTAATATAAGTGCTATGCAAATTTGCTATACGTACAGTGTACGACATCTAGGTATGTAATAGCGGCAAATGAATCATTCATTGTGGAACTGACAACACATTCTTATAATACGAAGAATCCGAACTATGTCATTTACTCTCAGTGAGAATAGTACAAACATTGTGATTTCTTTCTCCGACGTATGGAATATACAGCACAGTCACGAATGAGTGTAGTAACCTTACATTTTATTAAAAAATTGTACGGAAAACATGTATCTTTCATTTAAATAATTGATAATGCTAATCGGTTCTTTTATGGCAGTTTTTGTGGGTAACACACAGTTAGATAGCTTTTTGAGTCCACTATTGAACTAAGCGCAACAAAATACTTCAGACAAGGATAATATTATATTTTATTGACCAGTGTAATTTGCTTATTTTGCCTGTTTGATTTGTTTGTTATTTTACACTATTTAGGATTCTATATATATTTTTTTTTAGCATACTTTTAAAATATTTCTCTAATATAATATTTGTAATTAACCGCACGCTGTGTTTATAAGGACTGTATGTTCAATTATACAATATGCGCGAAGCGGGAATTTTAGCTTTTTTCTTAAATTGTAAAAAATTCGTACAAAAATAGAAACAATTTTTGCTTTTAACACCTTTAATTTAAAGCACATTCGACTTCGGAACAGTATTGCCAATACTCTTCAGAATCAGCTAAATCTGGAGTTAAATAAACGGATTTGGCAACAGTGAAATATTTTTTTCCATATTTATACATTTCACCCATATTTTAAAATTTTTTTATGCTGTTTAAAAACGTTTGGCGCGCCGATATTCTTAAAATTCGGCGGCTCAAAAATGGCGCTCAAAAATGGGTATGACTAGTATATAGTAACTTTGTGGGGTCTGCTGGGCCTCCTTCTGTCTGTTTCATTCTTTATAAAATAAATTATTATACCCTTTATGGGTACAGGGTATACAAAAGATAATTATATGATTTCGTGAGGTAAATCAATATATTTTTCAAATAAAATGAAATACGTACAGTTTGCATATTTATATATCTAATGCAAAAGATTTGGTTACCAATACACTGTTGTTGCTAAAGTTGCATATTCAGTGTCTGACCCACCCTACAATAGGTTATCAAAATTATAATAGCACACACACTGAGTCGCAAATCCCTGTAGCTTACACCTTAAATCAGGTACAGGCCACAGGCCCAAATCTCTTGCACGGTTCCATGATCCAAAATATTCCATGATAATCAACTTTGATAGACCTCCCAACATCAGTGGTCCTGGCCCACAAAGCAAGTAGAGAAAATCGCAGAAAATCCACAAAACAAGCGTTTTTCCCCACCAAAAAACAAAAACGAAAAAATAAAAAAAACAACAACAACATCTTTTCCTATTTTCTTTGGGCGCCCTTTTCCATATTTTTATGGTGTGCGCGCAACATGAAAATGGAAAAAGTTTCGTGTTAAACAACTTGCCCTTTCTAAATGAACTAGAGGATAATCTGAGATTGCTATTTTTCCCACTGACAGTTGCTTAGTAGTATTAGTTATCTTTTTTGGTCGTAGTCCCTTGCTTTGCAAGTCTCTGACAACCTAATCAAATCCTGACCTTGATTAGCCTTCAATTAAGAAGGTGTTGTATTTCATGACATTCGTAGCAACGTTTCTTTTTTATACCCTGTATCCATGAAATGGATAAAAACAGAGTTAAAGACTTCAAAAAAATATATCTAACAGACTGAAGGAGGCATGCAAAATATATTCTATGTATATGCTTGACCTGGTAACACGACCACTACAGTATGATACGGAAAATTATAAAAATAAGCATTGTTACTTATTTATTTTTTTATTTTTTAGAAAAAGGGCGTGAAATAAACTTGATCTTCATGTGCCGGAGCCCGAGCACATTTTTATTTGTACTCTGGCTTTTATTATTTTTAATTACGTAATTGACTTAACGCTTTCATTATCACTAAGATTGTAAGGTTTAAAAATAATTAAAATTGCTCTTTTGGTTTAATTCTTGATACTACGTTTGTTGTATGTAATTGTTATTCACTGTACCCATCAAATAGATAAAAACAGCGTTACTAACTTTGTAAAAATGTTTTTAACAGGTAGAGGAAGGCGTGGCAGAACTAAATGTTACGAAGGCAATATATAATAAAGTACACTTTACTACATGAATAAATAAATAATATTTCCATTTTCAAGGTATCGCTCGCTACATTCGTACTTATTCAAATCGAAACCAGAATGGACGGAGCAGATCAGTCGGACGGGCTCGACTGTGCCTGTGCCAATTTGAAAAATGGGAAAAACAGGGTTAATAACTTTGTGCAAATGTATGTTACAGGCAGAAGGAGGCATGGCAGACCCCACAAACTATATATATTCTTGATCAGGGAGACGAGCTGAGTCGATTTAGTCCTGTCTGTCTGTCTGTCCGTCCGTCTGTATGCACCATTTCTGCCATTTTTGGCATGTAGGTAGGTTTATTTCAAATGTTGGATGCCACGCCCCTACCGCCTACAATGAATGAAATAAAATACATTCGCCAATTTAAGAAACACCAATCTATTTACATAAATTTTCTCTTCAGTAGTTGGTAGTTTCATATTATACGCAGATGAGGTTTTTTTTTTTCAAATTTTGGATTCCACGCTCCCTTTACGCCCTAATCGATAAAAACCGAATAACAAGCCAAATATTGAACATAGAATGTTATTTGTAATATACATATACTCTCTTCTAATATATTTACCTATCCTGAAATGCGCATTGGAATCGACCAATAAACACAAGAGTTATTCACGAAACTTTATTGCAGGCTTAGCCTCACTCGCATTCTAGCAGCGCGGCCGTTCAAGCTGACACACATAACAAAGTAAGAAGAAGAATTGCTGCTACGTTTTGTATGACAGTTTTATACTAAAATTATTTTTAAAACATTTTAAATATAATTTTGTACTATCACACGAAGCGTAGCAGCTGTAGTTATTTTCCTTCCTTTTTTATGAGTGCCAGCTTTAATGGCCACGCTGCTAGAATGCGAGCGAGGCAACGCACAGTGGGCGAAACGGCTCATTTAGCGGCAAAAGTCGAATATCTCGTAAATTAAAAAAGATTTTTCATATATGTTTTTTGATTTTGATTGGTAATTAAATAGAGCATAGTCCTGCTGAAAAAAATTTTGATTTTTGTAACAGGTTTTTTTTTTATATGAGTTCAAAGTTGACAAAAAAAATCAGTATTTTTTTTCATGTTTATATCCTTTTTATACCCTGTGCCCATTTGAAAAATGGGAAAAACAGGGTTAATAACTTTGTGCGAATGTATGTAACAGGCAGAAGGAGGCGTGGCAGACCCCACAAACTATATATATTCTTGATCAGGGAGACGAGCTGAGTCGATTTAGCCCTGTCTGTCTGTCTGTCTGTCTGTCCGTCTGTCTGTCTGTCTGTCTGTCTGTCTGTATGAACGCTGAGATTTTCTAAACTATAGAAGCTAGAGAAGCCGTTTTGGTCTCTTTTGAAAGGTGTGTACCATACGCAGATCAAGTTTATTTCAAATCTTGGATGCCACGCCCCTGCCGCCCACAATGAATGAAATAAAATACATTCGCCTATTTAAGAGACACTAAGCTATTTACATAAATTCTGTTTTCAGTAGTTGGTAGGTCTATGCCATACGCAGATGAGGCTTTGATAAAATTTTAGATGCCACGCCCCTTTTACGCCTTAATCGATAAAAACCGAATTACAAGCGTAAAATTGAACATAGAATGTTGTTATTTGGAATATATACTCTCTTTCATTATATTTAACTATCCTGAAAAGCGCATTGAAATCGGTTGATAAACACAGGAGTTATTAGCGAAACAATATTGCAGGCGGCAACTCGCTCGCCCTCTAGCAGTGCGGCCGTTAAAGCTGGCGCACATAACACAGTAAGAAGAAGAAGAATTGGTGCTACGTTTTGTATGACAGCTTTATATAATTATGTTGAAAATATTGGGTACAGGGTATTCTACAGTCGGGCCCGTCCGACTGATCTGCTCCGCCCATTCTGGTTTTATTATGTAAAAGTAAAAATTAAGTGTTAAAAATTAAATTAGAAAAACAATTTTTTTCAAAATTTGCGAGATTTTTGAATTGCGTGAAGAAAACGGTTAAATTATGTGATGTGCAATTTTGAAAAAAATCCCCTATTTGAAACCCCATAACTTCTAAAATATCCAACCAATTTGAAAACCAAAACCTAATATGAATTCAATTTTCGAAAACTCAAATTTGAGACTTTTGCCGCTAGATGGGTCGTTTCGCCCACTGTGCAACGCCTGCAATATTGATTCGTGAATAACTCTTGTGTTTATTGATCGATTCCAATGCGCATTTCAGGATAGGTAAATATAATATAAGAGAGTATATATTCTGAATAACAACATTCTATGTTCAATATATCTTGTTATTCAGATTTTATTGATTAGAGCGTAAAGGAGGCGTGGCATTCAAAATGTAAAAAAAAAACTCATCTGCGTATGATCTACCAACTACTGAAGAAAAAATTGACGAATGTATTCTATTTATGTTTATTGTTGTCGACAGGGGCGTGGCATCCAAGATTTGAAATAAACTTGATCTGCGTATGGTATACACCTTTCAAACATGACCAAAACGGCTTCTCTAGCTTTTATAGTTTAGGAAATCTCAGCGTTCATACTGACAGACAGACAGACAGACAGACGGACTGACGGACAGACAGACAGGACTATATCGACTCAGCTCGTCTCTCTGATCAAGAATATACGAGTATATAGTTTGTGGGGTCTGCCATGCATGTTTATGCCTGTTACATACATTCGCACAAAGATATTAACCCTGTTTTTCCCATTTTTCAATGGGTACAGGGTATAAAAAATATATACTAGACCATTATTTACTTTTGATTAGTTTAGTTTAACCTTGTAGCTCTTTATCAGCACTAGTATAATTGGTGCTAAAGTCGAGGTCATGATATTTAAATAGACCTGACAATCGGGCGAGCTCGTCTTAACCCTGTACGACAAATCGCGCTGCGCGCTCCCCCTTAGAGTATATAATTTAAAATATTTTAAATAAAAAGTAATTTAATTTTAATTTTGTTAATTTTTAATTTTTCATACAATTTAAACCATTGAGTTTGAAAATGAATTGCGTCAAAAAACCAGCAATAAAGTGAGACGGTAAAACTTGGAGGTAAAACAGCTAGCCTTAGAAATAGTCAGATGAAGATCTCTAAATGACTAGTTTGACAATTTTCGTTTTTTTAATAAATAGTACTATCTGACCAAAGCCAAAATTTTCAATTTAAAATCTTCCTTCCGCTTGACGTCGACCCCGAATTCTCACCTTCAGTTCTAAAATATAATATATTTATAAACAATAGTACAACAAATGGGCGAGCTGCCACAGGACTAGCGTTGCCTGAAACATTGTTTCGTTTATGTCTTTTGTGTTTATTAACCGATTTATATGCGCTTTTCAGGATAGTAAAATATAATATAAGAGAGTTTATGTTGATTTTATGTGGGTGCTCTATGTGTGCCAGGTTTAATGACTAATAGTGCCGGCTATTTTATATTGTTTTGATACAATGGACGACGACTGATAGTTGGCGACACTTAAAGTGTGGCAGCAACACTTTGCGATCGGAGTTGCTAGATTGTCAGACAGTTTGCTAAATAATTGCGATTTAAATTACTATTGATTGTAAATATTATATTGAGGAAACAATTTAATAGTTCTAATAATAATATTAATAATAAAAACTAATAGTTATGTTTACACTAGATTTATAAGATTTATTGATTGTATCAATTTAGTTGTATGCTATTTATAAAAACCCACCAATATTAATGGGCTATATGTGATTACACTGCCGTGCACTTCTAGAAACTTCTCCGATTTAACAGTTAAAATTAATTTCAATTCGCAACAGACTTTCACGTAGACTGCAACGTGACCAAAATCATAAGACCTTGTGCTACTCAACGTTTCAAATTCTAGCCGCTTGCCTATTCCAGCATTTCTAATTGCATTTTTACTTACTTTACTTTTACATCGCAATGCCTGCCCGGAGCTAAAACGCGTAAAAGTTTAATTAAACGAGTTTGATTTATGACTTTAATTGCCCAACACACCGCACCTGAAACACAGTTAGAGGAACAGGGTAGGTGGTCTATAGAATAGGTCTGATTGTAAGCTTCAATTCAAGAAATTTTCCAGCTGCATTTGCGCTTTCAAATCATTTTTGAATTGCATTGGCAGTGAGATTTTTGCTAAATAATAACCCACCGTTAAAACTGACTATATTCAATTAAAGTCCAAAGGAATATATTGACTATAGATCGATACATGGAATATAAATAAACCCATCTTTATGATCAGCTATAACAAGGCATTCATTTTGTGAAAATGTATAAACCAGAAACAACGACTAGCGTCAGTTCATATGAATATGACGATGACAAATTGAGACAATCCCACCCAGTTTGTCTATCCATTTGTTCGTTTGTCTGAACAGTGCGTAGATCTCGAAAACTACAAAAGCTAGAGCAGCCATTTTCGGAAATTAAGCAGGTGTACACCCTACGCAGATCAAGTTTATTTCAAATGTATGAAGCCAGCAATCTTTACACCGCAATCGTTGAAAACCGAATATCAAGCATAATATGTAATATGGGTTATATTTAAATAATATAAACTTTCCCATAGGATATTTTAATACATATTTCCACAAAAAATATATGAAATAACACACTCTGAGGTTGTTCGCTTCAATATATTATTTTATTCTACTTAAATCTCTTGCGTTAAATATAATGCGTGTGCGTCTGTGCGCGTCTGTCGCTTGCGAACATCGACAATGGTAATAAGTAGATCAATGCATCGATGTTTTTCGATTTTTTTTGGTAGTTTCATGTTTAGAATTTGCATACGCGCTATTTTTATACTCTGTGCCCATTTGAAAAATGGGATAACAGGGTTAGTAACTTTGTCAGAATGTATGTAATAGGCAGAAGGAGGCGTGATCAGGGAGACGAGATGAGTCGATTTAGCAATGTCCGTCTGTCTGTCTGTCTGTCCGTCCGTCCGTCTGTCCGTCTGTTTGGATAAACGTGTCGATCTCAGCAACTACAAAAGCTAGAGATGCCGTTTTGGTTGCTATTGGTAGGTAATTATCTTACCCAGATAAAGTTTGTTTCAAAAATTGGATGCCACGCCCCCTTTACGCCCAAAAATCAATAAAACTCACACAACCTCGTGTTTTTTAACATAAAAAGTTAAATAACAAGGGTATTATTAAACATAGAACGTTGTTATTCGGAGCATATACTCTCTTTTATGATATTCAACTATCCTGAAAGACGCATTGAAATCGGTTAATAAGCACAGGAGATATAAGCTACGCAATTTACAGCGCAGCCCAGCAGCGTAGCTGGCGCACGTAAAAAGGGAAGAAGAAGAAGTACTGCTTATACGTTTTGTGTGACAGTTTTATAAATTGTGTATAAAATAAGAGGCACAGGGTATTCTACAGTCGGGCCCGCCCGACTGATCTTCCCCGTCAAAATTGCTCACTAGTAAATGTTTCCTAAAATTGTAATGGTACATTTTCGTTATTATGTTAACTAATTTATTACATGCATAATGTTGTATTATCTACTATTTGTTTATTGTTTGTATTCTGGTTATGCACAGCAAAAATATTGGTGATTGTAGTAAATACATTTAACAAAATAATTGGTCAAAATATATAATGAACCATCAAATAATAGTTTATAATATGCTTATAATATGTTAATAAAAAATATAGGGACGGGGCAGATCAGTGGGACGGAGGCTACAGTCGGACGTAACCGACAGTAGGAGACCCTTTACTTTGAGTATATGTACATACAACCACAATCAGACGCACACACACTAAGCTACCCACGTTTGCAAGGCACACCACCCCCCCTCTGCCTAGTACGGCAAATTGTCTGTGGCATATGTTCGCTGTTTCTTATCCGATCGAAACAAAATTCACAGCGTCGATAGATAATGTCATAAACTAGTTAAATACCAAATTACAAATCAATAGCTTTAATACTGCGGCTACAGCAGCTTTTTGCGGTTTGCGGGGGAAGGGGGGGAGGTATCCAAAATCTAAAACAAACTCGTGCTGCTTACTGAATAGAGGCAACTGAATCCCGAATATGGTGTCTCTAGCTCTTATAGTTGCTGAGATCTAGGTGTTCATACAGACAGACAGACGGACAGACAGACAGACAGACAGACAGACAGACAGACAGACAGACAGACGGACAGACGGACAGACGGACATGGCTATATCAACTCGGCTTGTCGTCCTGATCAAGAATATATATACTTTGTGGGGTCTGCCACGCCTCCATCTGGGTGTTACATACATTTCCTCTTTGCACTAAACTAATAGACCCTTTTTACTTTTTTAAAGTAAAGGGTCTAGCAATGTTTAAATTAGTTAATTTTTAAAAAGAAAATAAATTGCAAAACTTCGGAAAAACATCTGTACATGCATCTATATTTTAAGTCAGGTATATCGACTTTCATCGATGTTCAATTTTGGAACATCGATGTTTCATTTTATTTTACTTCTCTTATGTGCAGTTCGTGAACTATGGTTCAGTTCCGATTGATTTATCGGAACCTTGACGGGCGTTATCGTGACTGCAACAATATACATAATAATAAACTCAGAATATATTAAAGAAAAACCAGAATGGGCGGAGCAGATCAGTCGGACGGGCCCGACTGTAGAATACCCTGTACCCAATATTTTCAACATAATTATATAAAGCTGTCATACAAAACGTAGCACCAATTCTTCTTCTTCTTACTGTGTTATGTGCGCCAGCTTTAACGGCCGCACTGCTAGAGGGCGAGCGAGTTGCCGCCTGCAATATTGTTTCGCTAATAACTCCTGTGTTTATCAACCGATTTCAATGCGCTTTTCAGGATAGTTAAATATAATGAAAGAGAGTATATATTCCAAATAACAACATTCTATGTTCAATTTTACGCTTGTAATTCGGTTTTTATCGATTAAGGCGTAAAAGGGGCGTGGCATCTAAAATTTTATCAAAGCCTCATCTGCGTATGGCATAGACCTACCAACTACTGAAAACAGAATTTATGTAAATAGCTTAGTGTCTCTTAAATAGGCGAATGTATTTTATTTCATTCATTGTGGGCGGCAGGGGCGTGGCATCCAAGATTTGAAATAAACTTGATCTGCGTATGGTACACACCTTTCAAAAGAGACCAAAACGGCTTCTCTAGCTTCTATAGTTTAGAAAATCTCAGCGTTCATACAGACAGACAGACAGACAGACAGACAGACGGACAGACAGACAGACAGACAGACAGGGCTAAATCGACTCAGCTCGTCTCCCTGATCAAGAATATATATAGTTTGTGGGGTCTGCCACGCCTCCTTCTGCCTGTTACATACATTCGCACAAAGTTATTAACCCTGTTTTTCCCATTTTTCAAATGGGCACAGGGTATAAATATTA
>JAWNNJ010000308.1:0-10066 GCA_035045125.1 Hypselothyrea guttata
TCAAGTTTGTTTCAAACTTTTGATATCTCGCCTCCTTCATCCGCGAATCATCAAAAATCTACACCTACCTCAAAAATCTCGAAAACTATAAACGCCACAGCAGCCACAATAATAGCGCTACAGACTTGTAATTTGGCATATACGTAGCCTAAGGTATTCTTCACCGATGATATTAATTTATTTATGATTTGAATTGGAAATAGCGAAGATATGCAAGAGACAATTTTTTTCAAAATGCATGTATGTGCCACTGCAGCCACAATAATAAAGCTACAGACTTGTGATTTGAAATGTACGTAGCCTATTGAATTATCCATCGATGCTGTAAATTACATTACAAACGGAGAAGAAACAGCGAAATTATGCACCAATGAATTGTTTTATAAATGTATGTGAGCGCCACTACAGCCACAGTTTGAAGGTTATCGACTTGGGATTTGGCATATACGCAGCCTATGGCATTATCCATCAACGCTGTGAATTATATTACCAACGGAAAAGAAACAGCAAAGATAGCGTAGACAGAGAAGCCGCCTAGAGCTTGCAAACTATAAGAGCTAGAAATACCATTTTTTCGTATTTATGTCCTCCTATGCAACCATCAGATCAAGTTAGTATGGGTTTTTTGATAACTCCTCTCATTCCTCCGCTAACCGAAAAACCAATTTAGGAACAGTTTGCAGTTTTAAAGCTCAAGTTTTAAAGCTAAAGATTTGGGATGTGGCATGTACGTAGACTATGACAATTCCCATCGATGATGTGAATTACATTACGATCGAATAAGAAACAGCGAAGAAAACACAAAGTACAGAGTCTCCTACAGTCGGTTGCGTCCGACTGTAGCTCCGTCCTTACTGGTTTCTTTTCATTTTTTTTTTTTTTTATTTTCTTCTTTCATTTCAGCCGCTATCATTTGTTTCTTTGCTAAAACCGTCTGCTCTTTAAGCTGATGCATGAGAGACAGCTTGGGGCAATTAGCACAAAGTAAAAAGCGCCTGCAACTTTTAAAGCTCCAAAGATTGCAATGCCCTCTGTCTGTCTGTTGAGTTTTTCTTGTTTTCTGCTGCTTCTTTTTGGCTGTTTCGTTTTATGCGCGCTTTGGGAAATTTCACATTGCCACAGAGTCGCAATCGAGGCTGCGGGTGGGCGTGGCAAGGTCTGCTTATGCGTGCGAGTCGCCTCGTTCATGACCATAAACAAGACATGTCGTCCACTCGGCACAATGGCAATGCCACTCATCATAACGACCCCAGGCACATACCCTGTAAGTGGGCATACTCCCCCCCTTCAGACACACTCAAACACACAGAGAGTTACAGTGTAAATACACTAAGAAAAAACGGTACAATCATAGTAGAATTTCTGGCTTTTCTTCTCTGAATAATTTAAGTATCAAGTATCAAATTACAATTAAATATATAATGTATTTGACATGGATATTCTTTTCGAAATTAAAACTCAAATTTAATGTGTATACACAAAGAAAAAATTGTTTGCCTCTGGAACTTGCTTTTAAATGATGCAAGAGATGCTGTAAATACACCTGGCAAAAACAAAATAACCATACTTAAACTTTAAGCATTTCTTCTTTAAATAATGCATGTTTGTTTTGTTCCACAATTCTTAAATTATTTTATTTATTTATTTAACATTAGTAAATTTGGGTTTATAAAACTTGAATATACTAGGGGGGCCATGGCGTCGAAATTCTTAAATTTATTTAAATAATATTATTAAATTCACAAATTTAGAAAATATTAATTTACTTTTTACACCAAGAATAAATGAGTTATTTATTTTATTTTATTTGGGTTTTAACTTCGCCCGAATTACACTTTAGTTGACTTAAGTGCGAATTTCTTGGGATTTTCTCAGTGTATGCTTCAACGCACAAAACTCAACGCCGCAAAATTTGTTAACAATTCATTTCCGCGCTTTGGGCTTCATAAATTGCTTTTATTAGCAGGCAGCAGCAGCAGCAGCAGCAACAACAGCAATAAGCAGACCTTCATATAAACCAACATTTTCCTCTTCAGTTTTTGCTCTCTCACTTGTTCGCTTTTTTTGGGTAATAATACACTTGAAGTTTTGCATAGCAAATAAAAAGCGTTAAAATGCGTGAGGTACTTGACCAGGCCAAGCAGTGGGCAGCAGGAGGGGGCGTGGGCGGAAGTGGGCGCAGCTGCGGCATGAGGAACTGTCTGAAAATCAAATTAAAAGAGACGCCAGTCGGTGACGCCCTTTGCCCTCCAGGCAGTGACAAGTTGTGAAGCAGTTTTCGACGTGGGTGTGGACAGGGGCTAGGTGGGTGGGCAGGGGTAGGGGGGTGGCATGTGCTGTTGGACAGAGCTCTCTCTGCAAGTTGTTGACAGGCACGCAGGCAATAAAATTCAATATTTCATTAAAACGCACGTTACGCATACGCAGCGTGTGCCAGTGAAAACGTAACGAAAACCGCAAACTGCGTGTTGTTGTTTTTATCACACGCAGCGTCAACCGGGCCAACGCTCAAATCCGATTTCGTGTTATTAGCGTTGACCCCTCCCTCTACCCCTTCCCTCTCCCGCTGTCCAAATGCTATTTTAGCTGAATGTGGGCGAGAAAGAGCAAGCGAATGAAAGCGAAAATGACAGCGTCCAGCTGGAGTTTTGTGCTGTGCTGCCTGTAGAGTTGTCGCTCGCATTGAAATTGAGTCGTTGACTGTTGCCAGGGTTGCCCCCATTGCTCTGCACTTTCGTTTTGGTTGGGGCTTTGTTAGGCGTCTGCGACGCTGACAGATTATTTGCTTTATTATTCATAAGGACGCTCGCCCACTGCTTTTGCCCGGGTCACGAGTCAGCGGCAGTTATTCATTACATCCGATCCTAATGGCAGCTCAAAAAGGGTATGCTCAGCTAATGGCAAGCTTTGTGACAGCTGTCAGCGGCTTAAAAATGCCGCTAGCTCAATTAGCGCTGAAGCATGCTAAAAATAAAGCTAATAATACAGCTAACTAAACATTTAATTTCACAAATTCAAATTCAAACAGAATGTAGAAAAATGCTTTCAAATAACAATGAAATTAATTAAAGCATAATAATATAAATTATTTATGAAATATTTATTATTATAAACAGTGCAGAAAAATATATTGATAGCTTCTTAATGCAAATAAGATATAGATTGTTTTAATTTCACAAATTCAAATTCAAGCAGAATGTAGAAAAATGCTTTCAAATAATAATGAAATTAATTATAGCATATTGATATAAATTATTTAAGAAAAATAAATATTTTGAGAGCTACTTTATGTAAAAAAAAAATATATATATTTTTTTAATTTGTATTTAATTTTAGAGAAATATTATAATGATTTTTAGCTATAGAATCATGACGAGTTGAATGAATTTATCAAATACTTAGAGTTGAATAAAATTGTTTTAACTTATGAATGCGTAAAATGAAAAATAAAAAAAAATAAAATAACAAAAATAACTGAACAATTGTTACAAAAATAAAACAATATTAATAAAATAATAAATAAATAAATAGTTCCCCCTAGCAAATAGAAATTATAACCAATCAAAAAGTGCTCAAAGGAAGTAAGATTGGCTTGTAAATGATATAAATAACCAGACACCATACGAATGTCATTTGGTTAGACAGCGCTAAGTGATTTGGTTGGAGCCATCATTTCTGGGTTGGACTCGAGTTAATTATGAGCACATTAATTATACGATTTTTTTCAGGCACTCGTGGGTCTAATTAATAGCTGTTTGTCGATACAATTTGAATAACTCGAAATATGCGTACATATGTAGATTGTAATTTGTTGTGGAATTGATTTGGTATTTGGTATTTGTAGGGCACTCGTAGAGTCTGGCATGCTTCGGCTAGTTCGTGTAGCGCACTCTGCTCATTTGGATTTATTAATTGCGCTCCGGCATTGTGCGTAGCAAGTAAATTAATTAGCAAATACTTGCCTTAATAATCATTTTAATGGAATTTGTAATTTAATGCGACTAACGAGAGTTTTATGTGTGATTACGTACCGAACTGCTAAACGCCCACTCCGAGGCTTCGAGGCTACGACTGAGACTTGACTTCCCTATTGATTTTCCGAGAGAATAGCAGAGAGAAAAGAGAGAAAGAGAGAGAGAGAGAGAGAGGAAGAGAGAGGCAGAGTGAGCTGTCTGGAGTAACAAGAGAAACCGAATCGAAACCAGAAGCAGACCACAATTTATTTAAGCGGCTTTAAATATTTCACAACATGGCAAAGTTGTCGACGAGACATGGGGCCTTGGGAATGGGGTGATGGGGTTTTGCCTCAATGGATCACACTTTTTGGTCAGTTGGGGTCACTCAACTGCCCCTCCCCTGCCACTGCCCACTCTCTGCACTCCTCACTATGTGGTCGTTGGCTGGACAGTCAATCACTTAATAAAACTTTTATGGCATGCCATTAATTGATGGTGCTAAATTCTCAGTGCAATAAAACACAAAACGCAATTCGACTGAAGTGTGGCCTGATGTGGGGATGTGGAGCTTGGGGGAGGTGAATAATTGGAATAATTTTACTGCGTGAGTACTTTGTGTTTTTCTTTATTTTACGATACACTCAGCTGATATGCTAAATAGCCAGAAAAGTTGGCTATAAATTTTAAAGCTTTCAATTATAGGGCGATAAGTTGAACGTTGCACAAATCCGGCAACCGAATCTCATATCTCCAATCGGCAAACACAAACATCACACAGAGCACAGATAGAGATAAGGGGGACAGAGGGACAGAGAGAGGCAGCAAAGTTTTACGAAATATTTTCCAGTAGCTTGCACAACCAAAAAACCAACTAAGTATGTGTTTGCCCCTGTGTGTGTGCAGCTTAGCATCTGCAAAACTAAACATACCTACAGTGTTGCCAATTTTCAACAAGAAAAAAAGCTATTTTTACCGAAAGCACTCTCAAATTAAGCAGAAATATGTTAAAAATCTAAAAAACATTTAAGTTAATTTTACGATTTTTCTTGCTTTTTAAATATTCAGTTTGCAATGTTATGTATTTAATAAAATAGTTATTTCCCTATTCAATCTTTCGTAATAAATTCACAAAATAAATTTTTTTCCGTATTATTATTTAATTATAATATCTTAAGATCTTAACTCTAATTTACAAATCCGCCAATGCGTTGGCAACACAAAACTTTGAAATATTTGATTTTTTGCAATATTAAAGGGTGAAAAAAGAGCGTTAATAAATCTAAAAAAAAATGTTCTGTGTTGCAAAATATTGATCAAAATAATGGCGACCAATCCATAATTGTTTGCTGATTTGTTGTTAATTTTTTGAGGTATAAGAAAATGCGGACAATGCTTAAATCTATTTAAGAAAATCCAGAAATTCCGCTCGCCGCAGTTGTACAATTTATCTAGTAAATGCTCTTGAAAAACAGCTAGATTTGACGGGGAAAAAGCGAACTTGTCAACACTGCAAACGTAACATTTGCTTTAACTTAAATGCATGCATTTTACAAGAGCAACAAAAACGCAGCGAATCGAAATGAAGACGATGCAAAGGCAGCCGGAATCCGGAATCCGGATGAACGCAAGTGTTTTAAAGACATACTATCTGCATATGCATGTGTGTGCGTGTGTTTGTGTGTGTGTGCGTGCATGCGTGTGTTGTTTGTGTGAGTGTCTATATGTGTTATCTTTTAATTAAACATGAAAGTGAGTCGCCTGCCAAGTGAATTTGCATCATGTGGGGCCAACAACAACAATAACTGGAGCAAACCAACAAAATGTTTTGTATGTGGCTAAAGAGAAATCAATGCAGCTCTCCCTCTCTCTCTCCCTCCTCTCTCTCTCTCTCTCTCTCGACCACTCGTTTAATTTATGTCTCTCTCTCTCTTGGCTGGTTTATCTATGCCTTATAGCAAGTGCTAATTTAGTTAGGACGAGATTTAAATGCATCACAGCTCGATCATATGCATATGATGCAGACTAATTTGCCAAACTACATGCAATAAATTGCCTCAGATTGCGTTTAATTGAAACGTGCGCATATTATGCAGGCTAAGATGAACTATATACATTATCTTATTTGGCATAAATCATACATATTCCCAGGCTTATTCAGTTGATTTAAAAATCTCATTGAAAGCTTGCAGTTATCACACTATTTGTAATATTTAAAAATTAAATATTTGCTGTTGAATGTATAATATTTCAATATTAGCATCGTATGATTATTAACCAAATTGTTATATATATAAATATATAAAATACATATAAATATAAAGATAAATAAATAAATACAATATATAAAATAACAATTAAATATGTTGACAATTTGTTAAAGATTTATTAAGACTTTATTTGTGTTTCTTTACACATTTACAATTTAATTATAAATTATACAAAATATGTATAATATAAATTGCTTTAGCTTTTTTTAAAATCCAGCCGCTTGAATCATTTGTTTCGTGTATTCTTTATTAGTTTTGTATGCGTATTTTTAGCAGTGTAAACCATAACACATTGTTGCATTTACACACTTCTAACAATGCAAATTCCAACACAGTTATGACAACTCTCTGCTCTTTTCTTACTTTCCCCGTCTCTCATTTTGTTTCCCTGACAAACATTCTGCTCAAATTACCTTCACACTCAAACTTCCTTCTACCGCAGCACACTGGTCGAAATGACCGATTTTTTTGCATAAAATCGAAATATTGATGGATAAGAATGTTAATGTGACTTATATTTTCTCAAAGTATATTATCCAACTACATAAAATCCATAACTTTAAGTTCAATATTTACCACAGTGATTTTGTACGAGTGCCGCAAAGTTCAACAATCGATCAGACAATTGCTTCCAGCAAATAAGCGCGAAACCGACGCCCAACTTTGATGTACTACTGGAAGTTCACATGTGCACTAATAAATAAATAAAAATATGAAGAGTATTGTGAAAAGTATGTAAAATATAAAAAAATAAATTATGTTAAACGGATGTGCTTCCTGTTTTTTCTGTGAATTATTTTTTTTTTGTGTATTAAAATAGAAAAATGTTAACAAAAATGTTCGTCTTCTATGGATCATAACTAACAGGGAACTCCTTGGAACTAGCAAGTTAATATGGGAAAATGTTTTAAGTAGTTTATAACACAAAAGAAATTTGTTGCCCCAATCATACCCGTTTTTTTTTTTATCTAATTAAAGACAACGATATTTTGTATGTACGCCATACAAATTTCAGAATTTTTTAGTTGCATACTTTAAGGTGCACATATAATAATATAATTGACTTGCTGTTTGTCGAATAAAATAACAAGGTGATGTTTTTCTACCGATTTAAATGAATCGTACCATTTTGAAAAGAAGATTGTTTAAACTTTATACAAAAAATAATAACAAGTGCTTCAACAATTTTTTTGACCGTCACACTCTTATCTCAATAAAAATTACTCATTTACAAAATATTCTTACATGGGCGGTGCACGTGGGCGTGGTCCGATTCACCTGAAATTTTTTCCATTTATTCTATTTGTGAATACAAGCGTTTGTACTAAATTTCAGCTTCATAGCTTTATTATTTTATTTTATTCAAAATAATTGGCCATTTCGACCAGTGTGCGCAGTTAACGCAGCGTGGGAACTAGTTTGTGTCTCTGTGTGTGTCTGTGTGTGTCTGTATATGTGTTGCCTGCTTTTAGGCGTTGCCCACACTAAAATCAAATGGCAGACATTGTGACAGTCATACCAAGCCGGAGACAATGACATCAGCTTAGCCTAGACCCAAACTCCAAGTTCCAACAGCTTCCACAATGCCAACAATTCTGCTGCAGCTTCTTCAACTGAGCTTCGGCTTTAGAGTCTGCCCTGCCACTCAACAGGGCTGGAAAAAATATGAAAGTTGCTTCAAAATTTATAAGACTGCCAACCTGATGCCTGATGGCTTACACTACATACCTTATGCTGCCTGCTTTTTGCCTTCTGCTGCTGACATCAAATTCAGTTTCAGTCGCAGTTCGGGTTTTAGTTAAACTCTGCGCACGTCGACCATTTCTGTGGCAATAAAAACGTGGCAAATGTAAGTAATAAAGAAGCAGCAGCACACACAAAAAAAAAACAAAAAACTAAGAAAAGCAAACGTCATACGCATATTTAATTGATGCGCAGGGAAGGCAACGCAGCAAACCGCAAAATCCTGAGATAACAATAACTAAAAATGTTGCTAAATTGCCGGAAATCTTATGCTGCAACAGCTGATACCCTGTAAATCAACTAAGCTTGCAGCTAGCAATAAAGCTGGGTATTCAAAAATTTAGAATAGTATTGAAAAAGATTGGATTTTAAACTCATAATATTTTATTATTTTTAATACATTTTATTATCAATTCAATTTCAAAATTCAATTAAAAAATGCTTAATTTTGGTTTGAATTTGAATATTTAATTATCTACCAAGTTTAAATTCAGTTAACATTTTAGAAATAAATAAATTAGGATAATCCGAAAGTCAAAAACATTTTTTTCTTTTTTTTACTAGACGTTTAATCTTCATTTTAAATAAATATTGAATATTTTATATCAATATTAGTTATTTCCTTTGTTGTCTAATTTAAATACATTTTTCTGTAGCTAAAAAAAATATTGTAAATATTTATTAAGTGTGATTTATGTGCGTTGTGCTTGATTTAAGTAAATTTTAATAATTATTTTAAATAAATTTTCTGCTCAAGAAATTTATTGAAACATTTTACAGCATTTCGTTTAAATTGATATCATAATTTATATTTCAATAGTGGGTATCATTTTCATACTTTAAAGCTTCCCCTGCGGTGCTGGGTATAAAAACAGTTAAGGGATTTTAGCCAGCAATCGCTTGAGTAAACTGACAAACATGACGTGAAATCACGGCGAAAAAAACGTAAGATTTACTAAGAAAACAAATCAAAATGTGCAGAAGCAAAAGCAGAGGCAGAAGCAGAGGCAGAGGCAGAATCAGAAGCAGAAGCCGAAAACCGCACACAATCACACACACAGAAATGTCCTTTGGGTGTAAAATCGATTAAAGGCATTGAAAACGAGCAGAAACGGAAGTCAATCAGCAATGGAGACGAGACGAGTCAAGAAACGAGGCGAACAATGAAACAGAGAGAGAGCCAATGAGTGAAGAGAGAGAGAGAGAGAGAGAGAAAAAGAGAGATAGAGACAAAGAGAGAGGGCGACAAGCGATGTCTTAGCTCTGAGGCTGACATGGGAATTAGTGCTTGGAAGTGCTTGGAATTGTTTACATATAACGAGGTAGGCCTGCCTCCCTTCCCTCACTCCCCCCTCAGCACCACTCACCTGTCTGTCATATCTCTCAGAGCTGCCTAATAAGCCGTCTAAAGCGTTCTGCTGCCTGCGCCTTTTGCTGATGCCGCATATCGCCAATTTGCGCCCACTGTGCGACGCATTAATGCCAACGAATGTGTTTCGCATTAGCAAAAGAATTTCCTGCCACTGTTTGCGCTGTGATGGAGACAGGGGAAAAGCCGGGGGAGGCGGAAGCGGAAGAGCAAGGGAAAGCGGGGGCGTGTCTACTGTAATTGCACGCCAATGTACGCACGTAACTGCATATTTACATATCACTCGTCGCAGCTGACAGCGAGCAGAGCGTGCACTGAGAAAAATACTGAGAAAAATCGGCATATAACAGAATTTATATAATTTCTTTTTTTAATTAATTAAGTCCAATTTGATCAGCAATTCTTAAAATAGGAATATATCAAACTTAAAATCCATAAACTCTGCAGCCAATACTGTGCTTATTAAATTAAATTTAAATTAAATTTTAATTAATTTTTTTTTAATTTTATACCCAGATTTCCTAACTTAATTCTCAAATTCATTTGATTTTCACTTTTGAATCAGTTTTTTACGTTGTTTCTCAACTAGAATTTCAATATGGAATTCAAAATTCAACAATTAAAAATGAGGAACAAAATTAATTGAACCAAAATTAATTTGGTTCTATGTTCATTTGAAACAGATTTTACTTAAGTTAGCCACAAGTTTCTCAGTTTTAATTACGAATTGT